>CM024766.1:55938686-56011431 GCA_014218235.1 Colocasia esculenta
CCAGATACAATCCGATCTACTGACCGAAATCAAGGAGAAACAGAGAGAGGATCCATTCTTAGTTGAGATCAGGGAGAAGCTAGAACAAAGACCTGACTTCACACTATCAGCTGAGGGAAGATTACTATTCCGAGGTAGAACATGTGTCCCTGATCATGGAGAGCTCAAGAAGAGGTTATTAAATGAAGCTCACCAGTCCAAGTATATGATTCATCCTGGAGCAACAAAGACGTACCAAGACTTGAAAAGGTCGTACTGGTGGCCAAACATGAAGAGGGATGTGACCGATCATGTGTCATATTGTTTAACATGCATGAAAGTCAAGGCCGAGCATTTCCGTACAGCTGGTGGACTGCTACCACTAGAAATCCCAGAATGGAAGTGGGATAGCATCGGTATGGACTTTATCATGGGATTGCCCAAGACTAGAGGTGGTATGGATGCAATTTGGGTAATAGTTGACCGATTGACTAAATAAGCTCACTTCTTGCCGATTAAGGGTACATGGTCAGTGGATGTGTTGGCTGCACTATATGTTAAGGAAGTAGTTAGATTGCATGGGGTTCCATCTAGCATAATATCAGATCGGGACCCTAGATTTACTTCACATTTCTGGAAGGGTTTACAAGCAGCAATGGGTACTAAACTAAACTTTAGTACTGCCTTTTATCCTCAGACTGATGGACAAACCGAAAGGACCAATCAAATTGTGGAAGATATGCTTCGTGCTCTGGTGCTAGATTTTAGAGGTCGATGGGATGATCAGTTGTACATGATGGAGTTCACATACAACAACAGCTATCAGGCAAGTATCAAGATGGCTCCGTTTGAAGCCTTATATGGCAGGAGTTGCAGATCACCCCTTTGTTGGGAAGAGGTTGGGGAGAACCAATGGGTTAGACCCGACTTAATTGAGGCGACTGTTAGGAAGGTTCAAATTATCCAGGAACGTCTAAAGATAGCACAGTCTAGGCAGAAGAGTTATGCATACAAGAGAAGGAGAGAGCTAGAATTTCAGGTTGGCGAACATGTTTTCCTAAAGGTCTCACCTTCAAGGGGAATACAAAGATTTGGGATCAAAGGAAAACTAAGTCCCAGATTCATAGGGCCATTTGAAATTCTGGATAGGATTGGTCTGGTGGCGTATAGACTTGCACTACCTCCGCAACTGGCGAACGTGCATAATGTGTTCCACATATTCATGCTGAGGAAGTATTTATTCAATGCCGACCATGTAATCAACCATGAGGACTTAGAGATTCAGGAGGACTTGACTTATGAAGAGAAGCCGATCAAACTATTGGATCGGAAGATTCAACGACTCAGGAATCGTACCATACCTATGGTGAAGGTCCAATGGAGTCGAGACGGAGTTACTAATGCTACCTGGGAAACAGAGGAAAGAATGAAGAAAAACCACCCAGAACTATTCTCAGGTACGAACTACACCGTTATGTGTAAATTTGGGGACCAAATTTTTTTAAGTGGGGGAGGATGTAACACCCAGAAAATTTAGTGATTTAAAAATTTTGGAAATAAAGGGGAATAAATTAAATAAACATATTAGAGAGACTTCCAACACCGTGTATTAATGACCCATTAACAAGATTGGGCCAATGGAGCACATTTGGCCCAAGGATATAAATAAACTAGGACAAGAATTTACCTAGAAATTCGTGTATGTAATTATGACATAATTAGAGAGGGAAAGTTAAGGTTAAAAATTAAGGTAGTAGTCATGTAAGGTAAGCCAAAACCGGACCCAACTCTAAGAGGTGGTTTCCTAAACCTTTGCTACCTCTTTTGGGTGAGAGAATCCCAGATTTTGTGGAAAGTGGGAAACAGAACTCGCAGCCTCCTTTCCTAGTCCCGTTAGGACTCATAACTACACCCTAAAACTATAATAACTCGTCCCTAAACTCTTGGGGAAGGTTTAGCAATAAGTTGGGGTCGAGAGTAGCAAGTTTAGAGCGCTGGGGAAGTGGAGAACGGCTGGGGAAAATCGTGGTCTTCCTCAACCTCGCTCTGCATCAACCCAGAAATCTGCAGAGCATTCTTAGCGTCAAAGGTAGGTGTTCTTGGGCCAAGATTAAAGAAAACCAACACCATCATGTAGTTCTTTGAGTCTAGGTTCATTTGCACTTGGTTTGACTAGTTTTCATGGAGTATACGTTGTGTTTTCGTAGTTTTCCCGAAGTCTCGCACAGTTAGGGATTTTCTCATTCTTCTTATTGTGCACGTGATTTGACACTGGATTAGACTAAACTTCCTTCATGAAAGTTCTTCCACTTGTAGTCACGATCATCTTTTATGTTGGATGTTTTGTCCAAATATCTTTCTTTAGAGAGTTATAATCATTGTAAAAGAGTCTTTAATGATACTGCGATTTCGGGATGCACTTAGCTTTATGTTCTACATATGTTTCTTGAGATTCGAAACCCCCAACATAAAAGTTCTTCTACTAGTTGTTCTATTCATCTTTCATGTTGAACGTTTTGTCTAAATATCATTCGTTAGAGAGTTACAAGAGTGGAAAGAGAATTGCTGCATGAGATGTGTTTTCTGGTTACACCTGACTTATGTTTTGTTTTCTGGGAGGGCCACTAGTGTTGACACTACCTGATCTAGTGTCGACACACTGTGCCAAAACAGCTCAAAAGGTGTTCTGGAAGGCCTCTAGTGTCGACACTACTTGAGCTAGTGTCGACACACTGTCCCATATCGGCCAGAAGGTTTTCTGGGAGCTGTCTCTAGTGTCGACACTACCTGATCTAGTGTCGACACTAGTTGACCTTTTTTGTAGCGACCCTCATTATACCGGTACGGTTATACCAACCCACGTCGGTATAGTGAATGTTGCCACAGTGGGACATTTACCCAACAATAACAATCAGCTGAGATACACGTGTATATAAGAACAGAGTAGCAGAAGTAAAAGAACCATTGTCTTCATTTCATTCATCATCCACATTTAACATACATGATTGCAATAACATTTAAAGAACTAAAGGTCCACATAATAAATTGCTGAAAATCAAATACATAATTGTCCACACTTATACATTTTTCCATGATAATGCTAGTACAATGTTGCAATTACATACATCAAAATGTCAAAATGTCACAACTAAGCTCCACCAAACTAGCTACTCCCCGCGCTCGGAGTCGCTTTCCACGGTCTCCTCCAAAGGTGTGTCACCTACTACACCTGTACGCCAAGCAAGTAATGAGTCTAAGAGACTCAGCAAATAACTCTACACATACCATACATGTACAAGTCATAGCAGGTTCTACATACACATCTACAAGACACAATCATGTAGCATGCTTGTCATTGAAATTAACAACCTATCATGGTAGTTCTATTAATGGACACATGATTCATGCTTTCAGATTCTCTAAATCAAAATCTCCTATCACATGCTCTCTAATCATTCCTACACATGAATGTTCTACTTTCAATTAAACTAAAACATGAGAGCAATCTAGCATGACTAGCTTACATACATGAAAGAAAACATTACTAACATGGTTACTACTAATTCGTATACATGCACATAACCATTTCACATTCTTTAAGCTTGCTATTTTGTTGTGGTTTAACACTTTACAATCTAACACATGAAAGCTATGTTCTCATTCAAACCACAACGTGAGAGCATACACACATGGAATGGTTTACACATAAGTAGGGATTGTCCCTAGCATGGATTCTACGCATTGTACACATATAACACATGATCATAACCACATTTATGTTGTTGTTTTAACATGATTCAAATCATCATATCATGTATTTCAATTTCACATCCTCACATTTTGGTTTCACATTTTTACACAATTTCTAATTCACATACTTCACCTTTTACACATTGCACATTTACACATTGTTCACACTACACAATTTACACATGATCACAATCACATTCACATTTTACACTTTAGTGCCGTGACACATAGTCCAAACCACCATAAGAAGACACATCACATCACATACACATAGACGCCACCTAGGCAATACAGTGACGACTCTTGGACTGCGCAGACCGGGAGAACAAGTCTCCACCCTAACCAGTGTACTTGTCCACCTCCAGGATTTCATCCTAATGCCCTTAGGATCAAAACACATTGACCCTTCCCATGGGGACTTTTCCATGGTACGGTTTCACAGCCCTCTATGGAAGCAGTATCACACTTGGCACAGTTTTACACATTACACATATCGGTTTTTACACATGACACTCATATCTCATTCATTCTCTCATTCGCAATATGACTCTGTTTTTCCTAATCATGCCACTACAGATGACATAATTTATCATTCAGGAAATTTCACCAATTAAATTGGGTTACACAGAATTTAAATCATTTCACAATGGCATGCATTAATTGCCCATTCTTGCATGGAAAATTCATATTACATGGTATAGTGGTCCAAATGACCTAAGAATTTAACCACATGCTGATTTCGGGTTTAGGACCCCACATGGAAATTTTCACATTTTTATGATCCAAAATGCAATCATAGAAAATTTAACATAAATTCCCGTATTATTCAAAATCCAATTTATCATGATGTATAACATAAAATTCACTTTTAACAGATCACAACCCTGAACTCAATATACACAATACCACAAGAATTTTCCCGAATTTATTTCATAGTACACAATTTACTGGAGATTTTACAACCCTACACATGTTTTTCTAATTCCATTTTGGAAAATTCAATAAATCAGAGGAGCATGGAGAAAATTCCCAAAATTCAGAGCATGGACTGATTTACCCACTCTTGGTTTGGCAAAATTTAGGGCATCCAACTTCACATGAATTGCACAAACGGTAACGAACATGGTCTAGGTCTCATCATGCATACATTCTCCATAATAAAACCATTTATGCCAAATCACAGAAATTACAAGGATCTCACCACACATTCAGACATCCATATTACATATCATAATAGATTACAATATATCCTCATCGAAAACACATCGAAAATAATCATATATATCAGGAAGAACATCTCACTGTTCTGTCCTGGAGGACTTAACGGCGGTCTCTGGCCGTTCCAGGAGTGGACGGCAAGATCGCTCGACGCACACCAGGGATCTCGGCGTCAAGGGCATTGACACCAAGTTCCTGTCTGTGCAGAAACACAGACCGAACTTCAAATAACAAGAAGAATGGGGGATCTAGGACACGAGGAAAAATACATAAAAATGATAAAACCCTACTTGACATCTACATGGACGATAGTGGTAGGTTACTTGCCTTCCAAAAACTCTCCAAAGGGATCAAAGGTGGCGGTGAAGCTCTCCTTGGGCAGTCCCAAGAAGCTCCCAAGAAAGCCTTCCTCCGGTTCCTGAGCAATCTCCACAGCAGATCGAGGTCGGGGATGCCTTCCTCGATGTTCCAGCTACCTCCTTGTCGTGGTAGATGGCCGAACAAGCTTCAGATCGCCAGATTAAAGCCTCCAAAGTTGGGTCTTTGCACAGCTCTGAGCTAGGTTTTTTCTCTATCTCTTGAAAGAGGTCAAGAGAGGTTTTCTGGTTGCAAAGGGTGAAGTCTTATAGCTAAGAGGCCCCTCCACTCACGCAGGGGGCTGATGGGAAGGCTCAGAGCCGTTGGGGACAGCTCCCCAATGGGTGAGCAAGCTTGCTCCCGAAATCCGGCTCTGCAACGCATGCAGGTCAGAGAAATTAGCGTCCACATCGCTAGATGCTGGACTTAGTGTTGGCGTCCATATGGCTGACGCCGACACAACATCAATGTCTATTGATCTTGACGCCAAGCTGGCCTTCGGCCAGAACTCTAAAACATGCATAAACCATGCACAACTTATACATATATACATGCATTACGTATACTGTCACTTACATGCTACCATCATACCATTCATACATTATTTACAACTAACTTATACACATGCATACATAAGTATAAATAGTTAATACATATGTAGATATGTACACCTATGCATACACAACAATAATTATTTACACAAAATTAAAATAATGTAACAAAATTCGAGGGCCTTACACCCTCTCCCCCTTAAAGAAACTTCGTCCTCAAAGTTAGAACGACACTACTCAAATAAAAGGGGATACTTCTTCTTCATCTCATCCTCAAGCTCCCAGGTAGCCTCCCCTCGCGAGAAGTTCCGCCAGAGAACTTTCACCAACGCAATACTCTTGTTCCGGAGATGCTGAACCTTCTAATCAAGAATAGCTACTGGTTGCTCGACATACGACATATTTGGATGAATCTCCACTGGCTCATGACTAATCACATGAGACGGATCTCGGACATCTTCCTGAGCATCGAAACGTGGAAGACGGTGTGAACACTAGCCAAAGATGGGGGTAATGCTAGCTCATATGCCACGCTGCCCAATCGTCTGAGAATCTCATACGGGCCAATGAATCTAGGGCTCGCTTACCATGCCTGCCAAACCTGACGACACCTCGAGTAGGTGATATCTTCAAGAAGACATGATCACCCACCTCGAACTCCAAATCCTTCCTCCTGTTGTCGGCATAGCTCTTCTGCCTATCCTGAGCCGCAACAAGCCTCCTCCTGATAACCTGGATCTTATCCGAAGTCTCCTGAACTAACTCCGGACCGATCAGCTGCCTATCACCGGTCTCCTCCCAACATAAAGGAGATCTGCAGGGCCGACCATACAACGCCTCAAATGGAGCCATACCAATACTCGCATGAAAGCTGTTGTTGTATGCGAACTCCACTAGAGGTAAATGACGTTCCCAATCATCTTTTCAATCCAATACACACGCTCTCAACATATCCTCGAGCGTCTGGATAGTCCTCTCGAACTGTCCATCAGTCTGGGGATGAAATGCCGAACTGAGCTTCAGCTCCGAACCTAAAGCATCCTGAAGACCCTTCCACAACCTCGAAGTGAATCTCGGATCTCGATCCGAAATGATCGACTTCGGCACACCATGCAATCTAATGACACTACTAACATACAATCTAGCTAAGCTCTCACCGACTGCTTCTTCTTCATAGGCAAGAAATGAGCAGTCTTCGAGAATCTATCTACAACTACCCAAATCGAGTCATTGCCCTTCTAGATCGAGGCAAACCCGAAACAAAGTCCATAGTGACAGCTTCCCACTTCCACACTGGAATGTCCATCCTTTGCATAAGGCCGGATGGTCGCTGTCGCTCGGCCTTCACTTGCTGACACACCAAACTCCTAGACACATAATCCGCTACATCCCTCTTCATGCCAGACCACCAAAAGGATCTCTTCAAATCCTGGTACATCTTAGTGTTACCTGGATGAATAGAGAATCGTGATCCGTGAGCCTCCGCTAACACATGCTCACGGACATCTACCAAATCAGGGACACAAACACGGTGCTGAAATCTAATCACACCGTCCTCATCACGAGCAATGCCTGCCTTGCCCACTAACTCTAAGAGTCTAGGGTCGGCTTTCTGTTGCTCGATCACCTCATCCAAAACCGAGGACCTAAGAGATAACTGAGCTACAAAAGCCTGGCATAGCGATGGCTCTAACTCAGTCAACGCGCAAGCCGCATCCTCCAACATCTTCCAATCCTGCTGGAGAGATGGCCTCCTTCTACTCAGAGCATCCGCTACGACATTCGCCTTCCCAGGGTGATACTGAAGGTCGAAGTCATAGTCCTTCAAGAACTCAATCCATCTTCTCTGCCTCAGGTTTAATTCCTTTTGGGAGAAAAGATACTTCAAGCTCTTGTGGTCGGTAAACACCTCGAATCTATCACCATAAAGATAGTGCCTCCAGATCTTTAGTGCATGAACCACTGCTGCGAGCTCCAAGTCATGAGTCAGATAGTTCTTCTCATGCTCCTGACGAGAAGCATAAGCCACTACCCTTTCTTGCTGCATTATCACACAGCCTAACCCAATCCGAGACGCATCCGTGTAGATAGCAAAACCCTCTACACCGCTCGGTAAGACTAACACCGGGGCTGTCATGAGCTTAGTCTTCAATAATTGAAAACTACTCTCACACTTTTTGGACCAAACAAATGTCACTCCATTTTTGGTGAGCTGGGTCAATGGGGCGGCGATGGATGAAAATCCCTCAATAAATCGCTGATAGTAACCAGCTAAACCAATAAAACTACGAATCTCCAAAGGGGTCTTGGGAATCCCAATCCATAACTGCCTGGACCTTTGCTAGATCCACTGCTACACCAGTACCAGAGATAACATGCCCGAGTAAATGAACCTCGCGCAACCAAAAATCGCACTTGCTGAACTTAGCTTACAGCTTGTGCTCACGAAGAACCTCTAACACTACCCTCAAATGCTGACGTGTGTGGCCTCGTCCGGAGAGTAGACCAACACATCATCAATAAACACTACGACAAAGCTATCTAAATAAGGCCTAAACACCCTGTTCATGAGATCCATGAACGCTGCAAGGGCGTTGGTCAATCCGAAAGGAAGAACCAAAAACTCATAATGTCCATAACGGGTTCTAAACGCCGTCTTGGACACATCCTCACTCTGAATCCTCAACTGATGATAACCAGATCACAAATCAATCTTAGAAAAGACTGATGCATCTCGCAACTGGTCAAATAATCATCAATACGAGGTAAGGGATACTTGTTCTTCACAGTCACTTGGTTCAACTTTCTGTAATCAATGCATAACCTAAGTGACCCATCTTTCTTCTTGACGAATAATACAGGTGCGCCCCAAGGGGAAACACTAGGGCGAATAAATCCCTTATCTAGAAACTCTTGAAACTGTTTTTTAACTCGGCTAACTCCGCAGGTGCCATCCGATATGGAGCCTTGAGATAGGAGAGGTGCCCGGAAGCAACTCTATGGTAAACTCTATCTCTCTATCCGGTGGCAATCCAGACAAGTCATCAGGAAAGACATCTGGAAAATCCTGCACTACCTCAATCTCTGCAAGAGTAGGTGACTCATCAGCCTCTGGCACTAGTACCACGCTGGCAAGAAAAGCGTCACAACCCTTGTTTACCATGCGCATCGCCTTCATGGCAGAGATGACTAACTTTCCCGCCAAGTTCCTTGGCAAGGGATGAGAGAACTCGTCCTCACCAGGAATGCGGAAAACAATCCTCTTCCGACGACAATCCACTAACGCATAGTGCTCCTCTAGCCAATCCAGACCAAGAATAGCATCATAGTCCTTCATCTTAGCAAGAAGAAACACCCATCTAGGATTCTATCCTCAATGCACACAGGTAACGACGGAATGCACTTCCTAGTCGATACCGTACCCGCAGGGGTGTGCACAGACAAAGGACCTCTAAATCCTCAGACTCTATGCCTGACTCTAGGGCTAACTGCCTAGCGAATCGCTCGGAAATGAACGAGTGAGTAGCACCCGTATCAAACAAAACCCAGCGTGCACACCTAGAAGCAAAACCGTACCTTCGGTGACATGCTCCGCCTGCTCGGCGTCCTCTCGCGCTAAAGCAAACACTCGAGCTGGGGCTCAGGCCTTCCTGGTCTTCCTGTAGCTGGCGCTGCTGCCACTACCGCTAGGGCTGGCGCTCCGCGCTGGACTCCCTTTGAAGTCTTGGGCAATCTTTGATCTTGTGGTCGCTGCTTCCGCACTTCAAGCACTTTCCCGTAATCATCCACACTCGGAACCACCATGTGTCCTCCCACAGTGGGGACACTCTTTCTTCACACCAGGGGAACGTACAGAAGGTACCTGAGTACTGCCGACTGCTACTGATCGCGGTTGTGTTGGGTACACCGCTTTCTTCTTGTCCTATCGCTAGAACGTGGCTGTAGGTCTCTTTTGCGAAGCCTTCTTCTCTTCAAGGTATTGCTCCATCTCACCCTCCTGTCTGCAAGCAGCGCTGAGGGCTCGTCCAAAGTGCATTGGTCAAACGCCACGAGCCTCGTCCTCAGTGATGGTTTTAGGCCCATCACGAACTTCTTTGTCTTCTTGCGCTCATCTGTCACGATATGAGGTGCATATTTAGAGAGTTCAGAAAATCTTGCCTCATATTCTAGCACGGTCATGGAGCCTTGAGTCAAAGATAGGAATTCTTGCTCCATCCGATCTTGAATATGCTCAGGGACGAACTTGGCCCGAAAGAGCCTCACGAACTCGTCCCAAGCAACATCAATAGCTCCGTCCTCAAACCGGGTACGCAGCAATGAAGCCCACCATACATCAGCTCTTTTCTGCAGTACACCATTCATAAGCACCATCTAAACAAATCTAACTTAACAAAACATACAAGTATATAAACTAAAGCATACATGTAGCATGTAGGTGGCTAATGTGACCTTATCCTCATCTGCACACCTGATGGCTCGGAAGATCTTTTCTATCTCCCTCATCCAGCTTTCAACCAACAATGGATCGCTCTCCCCCTTAAAAGAGGGTGGCAGCATCCTCTTGAATCTTTCCATGATGGAAGGTCCACCATGGTCCTGAGCTGGTACTTGAGCCTGCTACAGTACACAGCAAGCAATACACAATCAACATAATATCGCATAATTAAATAAAACAGACCATTAATCATTTTATTAAGCTAACCTGAGCCTCCAACTGTGCCTGGAGTGCTGCCTGCGTATGAGCCTGCGTCTGCATGGCTTGCACCAGACCTTGCATGAATACTCCATAATCCACAGGCGGCGGTGGGGGAAGTACACGACCTTGCGGTGCAGGGGCCTGCTGCTCCGCCCGCTCGTCACGTCTCGGCTCGTCCTCACGGCCAGCACTCTGCCACGCCTACCTCTCGAAGCCATGGCTGTAATAAATTTCAGCCACCATTAGAGCTAGGTTACTAAGTTTTCTAACCATTTTCTTATCTATTTCCACTTCTTATTAGTGTTTACTACACATGTGGACATACTTAGCATGCAATGGGTATGAAGCCATGTATATATATTCATGTGCAATCTCAACCGGTTGCTCTGATACCAATCACTGTAGCGACCCTCATTATACCGGTACGGTTATACCAACCCACGTCGGTATAGTGAATGTTGCCACAGTGGGACATTTACCCAACAATAACATTCAGCTGAGATACACGTGAATATAAGAACAGAGTAGCGGAAGTAAAAGAACCACTGTCTTCATTTCATTCATCATCCACATTTAACATACATGATTGCAATAACATTTAAAGAACTAAAGTCCACATAAATAAATTGCTGAAAATCAAATACATAATTGTCCACACTTATACATTTTTCCATGATAATGCTAGTACAATGTTGCAATTACATACATCAAAATGTCAAAATGTCACAACTAAGCTCCACCAAACTAGCTACTCCCCGCGCTCGGAGTCGCTTTCCACGGTCTCCTCCAAAGGTGTGTCACCTACTACACCTGTACGCCGAAACAAGTAATCAGTCTAAGAGACTCAGCAAATAACTCTACACATACCATACATGTACATGTCATAGCAGGTTCTACATACACATTTACAAGACACAATCATGTAGCATGCTTGTCATTGAAATTAACAACCTATCATGGTAGTTCTATTAATGGACACATGATTCATGCTTTCAGATTCTCTAAATCAAAATCTCCTATCACATGCTCTCTAATCATTCCTACACATGAAAGTTCTACTTTCAATTAAACTAAAACATGAGGGCAATCTAGCATGACTAGCTTACATACATGAAAGAAAATATTGCTAACATGGTTACTACTCATTCGTATACATGCACATAACCATTTCACATGCTTTAAGCTTGCTGTTTTGTTGTGTTTAACACTTTACAATCTAACACATGAAAGCTATGTTCTCATTCAATCCACAACGTGATAGCATACACACATGGAATGGTTTACACATAAGTAGGATTGTCCCTAGCATGGATTCTACGCATAGTACACATATAACACATGATCATAACCACATTTATGTTGTTGTTCTAACATGATTCCAAATCATCATATCATGGATTTCAATTTCACATCCTCACATTTTGGTTTCACATTTTTACACAATTTCTAATTCACATACTTCACCTTTTACACATTGCACATTTACACATTCACATTTACACATTGTTCACACTACACAATTTACACATGATCACAATCACATTCACCTTTTACACTTTAGTGCCATGACACATAGTCCAAACCACCATAAGAAGGACACATCACATCACATACACATAGACGCCACCTAGGCAATACAGTGACGACTCTTGGACTGCGCAGACCGAGAGAACAATTCTCCACCCTAACCAGTGGTACTTGTCCACCTCCAGGATTTCATCCTAATGCCCTTAGGATCACAATACATTGAACCTTCCCATGGGGACTTTTCCATGGTACGGTTCCACAGCCCTCTATCGAAGCAGTATCACACTTGCACAGTTTTACACATTACAGATATCGATTTTAATAATGACACTCATATCTCATTCATTCTCTCATTCGCAACATGACTCTGTTTTTCCTAATCATGCCACTACAGATGACAGAATTTATCATTCAGGAAATTTCACCAATCAAGTTGGGTTACACAGAATTTAAATCATTTCACAATGACATGCATTAATTGCCCATTCTTGCATGGAAAATTCATATTACATGGTATAGTGGTCCAAATGACCTGAGAATTTAACCACATGCTGATTTCGGGTTTAGGACCCCACATGGAAATTTTCACATTTTTATGATCCAAAATGCAATCGCAGAAAATTTGACATAAATTCCCATATTATTCAAAATCCAATTTATCATGATGTATAACATAAAAATTCAGTTTTAATCGATCATAACCCTGAACTCAATATACACAATACCACAAGAATTTTCCCGAATTTATTTCATAGTACACAATTTACTGGAGATTTTAGAACCCTACACATGTTTTTCTAATTCCATTTTGGAAAATTCAATAAATCAGAGGAGCATGGAGAAAATTCCCAAAATTCAGAGCATGGACTGATTTACCCACTCTCTCTTTAGAAAATTTAGGGCATCCAACTTCACATGAATTGCACAAATGGTAACGAACATGGTCTAGGTCTCATCATGCATACATTCTCCATAATAAAACCATTTATGCAAAATCACAGAAATTACAAGGATCTCACCACACATTCAGACATCCATATTACATATCATAATAGGTTTACAATATATCCTCATCGAAAACACATCGAAAATAATCATATATATCAGGAAGAACACTCAGTGTTCTGTCCTGGAGAACTTAACGGCGGTCTCTGGCCGTTCAGGAGTGGACGGCAAGATCGCTGGATGCACACCAGGGATCTCGGCATCAAGGGCATTGACGCCAAGTTCTGTCTGTGCAGAAACACAGACCGAACTTCAAATAACAAGAAGAATGGGGGATCTAGGATGCGAGGAAAAATACATAAAAATGATAAAACCCTACTTGACATCTACATGGACGATAGGGTAGGTTACTTGCCTTCCAAAAACTCTCCAAAGGGATCAAAGGTGGCGGTGAAGCTCTCCTTGGGCAGTCCCAAGAAGCTCCCAAGAAAGCCTTCCTCCGGTTCCTTAGCAATCTCCACAGCAGATCGAGGTCGGAGATGCCTTCCTCGATGTTCCAGCTACCTACTTGTCGTGGTAGATGGTCGGAACAAGTTTCAGATCACCGGATTAAAGCCTCCAAAGTTGGGTCTTTGCACATCTCCGAGCTAGGGTTTTTCTCTATCTCTTGAAAGAGGTCAAGAGAGGTTTTCTAGTTGCAAAGGGTGAATTCTTATAGCTAAGAGGCCCCTCCACTCACGCAGGGGGCTGATGGAAGGCTCAGAGCAGTTGGGGACAGCTCCTCAATGGGTGAGCAAGCTTGCTCCCGGAAATCCGGCTCTGCAACGCATGCAAGTCAGAGAAATTAGCGTCCACATCGCTGGACGCTGGACTTAGTGTTGGCGTCCATATGGTTGATGCCGACACAACATCAACGTCTATTGATCTTGACGCCAAGCTGGCCTTCGGCCAGAACTCTAAAACATGCATAAACCATGCACAACTTATACATATATACATGCATTACGTATATTGTCACTTACATGCTACCATCATACCATTCATACATTATTTACAACTAAGTTATACACATGCATACATAAGTATAAATAGTTAATACATACGTAGATATGTACACCTATGCATACACAACAATAATTATTTACACGAAATTAAAATAATGTAACAAAATTTGAGGGCCTTACATTTTTGCCTTGTATTTGAAGCACTGTGTCGACACTACCTGATCTAGTGTCGACACTACTTGATCATTTTTTCTTGTATTGAAGCATTGTGTCGACACTACTTGATGTAGTGTCGACACTACCCTTACAAAAATTGCATATTTTGGGTCTGACCATTTCATGATGTCTACTAGCATGTGCATGATGTTATATGGTATGCATGGACCTAAAATAAATCAACCCACTGAAAAATAGTAATGATATGAATACGATTCTAATATGTAATTGTGATTGATCTTATGTCCATTGGATTATCTTGTGATCTTGCTGATTGTCAATTGATAAGATAAGAATATGATATGAATGTGGGGATGAATACATGTTGGTATGGACTTGCTAGTGGAGTTAATGTCATAATTTGCATATGAGTTTCAATTGTTTTATGTTTTCCGATCTTCAAATAATCATTTGTCAATTGCATACATGATAGGAAAGATCCGTAACCCGTCACTGACATATTTGCACGAATAGGCACACCCTTCTTGGAAATTGAGAGCACATGTTCTGCATATGATCTGTCTTTTGAAACATCCTCATGTCAAGACATTAATGAATTATGAAACATAAGATACGTCGTTGTCCTGCCTTGTTCTCTTGAGCTATTTGTCATACCTTGACTCTATGAATGATCATGTTTCTTTTACTGCGAGCTTGTTATTGAAACTCTGTGGCCATAATATGAATTTGTTTGTTCGGCACAACGTGGGACTCCGGTCCAAATTTGATCCAATGCCTGTGCAAAAAAAGGGGCCTGGTCCGGTCCTGGGGAGGAGCACCCC
Organism: Colocasia esculenta; assembly: GCA_014218235.1. Lineage (NCBI taxonomy): Eukaryota > Viridiplantae > Streptophyta > Magnoliopsida > Alismatales > Araceae > Colocasia > Colocasia esculenta. Next base: position 55,953,712 of record CM024766.1, read on the forward strand.
AACGTACTTATTAACCAAGGGGGTTTGAACTTCTGGTGCTTGGCATAGCACAAACAAATAAGCAAGATTAGTGTGAATGTGCCTTTGTTTGATATGATAAGTCTGATTTGATCTGATATGATATGATTTGATATGATACGTCTGATCATGTGAACGCATGATATCTATCTGAATATGGCAAATATCTTTGATACGATTCTATTCTTGATATATCTGTCCACTGTATATATGCAACTCAACATTTGATCTAAAATGATATACGTTCTACTCTGCTATTCGATCTGTTAGTATTGCATGCATTGTCATCATGTTCATATCTTGCCTTTTAAAATGTTAATCATGTATACTAGTGCCCGCACAATATTGAGATGTAAATCCTACTGAGCTAGTTCGCTCACCCTATCATCCTGCCCTTTTTCAGGAAGTGATGAAGAACCAGTGGAGTACGATGGGGCATGGCAAGAGTGATGAGCACCCGCCATATGTGTAGATGACAGTTTAGAAATAGGCAATTGAGTAGTGTATGTAATAGTGACCTTTTCTAGAAGTTTTATTGAATAAGGAACTCTTTTCAGTCGATTCTCTCCATGTAAGGTTGTAATTAGTTGACTGAAATGGAATAAAGTATATTTTCGGATGACCATCTTATAGTCTCAAATGTATTCTTTTGTTCAACCATGACTCTGCGCTATTCAACTGTGATACGTCTGTTTGTATCGTTCACGTCCCCCGGTATTTATTCCGCTGCAAAATATCGGGGCGTGACATGTTCTACCCCGTGGTGCCTGCAGAAATCAGAAAAAGAGTTATTGTCAAATTCTCCCCCGTGATCAGTGCGGATTGAGCATATTTTGGTAATATTGCCATGCTCAATTTTATTGAAGAATTCCTCAAACAGGCTTATTGCCTCATTTTTGTGTGCGAGGAACTTAACCCATGTGAACCTAGAAAAGTCGTCTACAATGACAAAACCAAAGCATTTGCCATTAAGACTCAATGTTCTAGTAGGTCCAAACAGTTCAATATGCAGAAGTTCATAGGGTTTAGAAGTGCTTACCGGTGCTTTTGATTTGAATGACTTCCTTGTTTGTTTTCCCTGTGCACATGCATCATAAAAATACTCATTTTTATTGAAGGGGATATCAGGAAGTCCACTTACCAATTTGAGCCTCATGATTTTGTGCAAGACATTGTAGCTTGCATGGCCAAGCCTACGATGCCAAAGTGTAAGCTCATCCTGTTTATTGGCTACAAGACACAAATCATTATTTTCTGGATCATCTAAATCAACCATGTAGATGTTATTTACCCTTTTCCAGAAAACTTTAGACTTCCTGTTTCCTTATCAATAATTTGACATGAATTGGTTTCAAAGACAACTTTGTGACCTTTATCACACAATTGAGTTATGCTAAGCAAGTTGTGATGAAGGCCATCAACAAGTAACACGTTGTCTATAGAGTTAGAGGCATACTTACCAACCTTACCTGAGCTGATGATCTGGCCTTTGTTGTTGCCTCCAAAAATCACCTGACCTCCGTCTTTCTCCACTAGCAGATAGAATTTATCTTTATCACCCATCATATGCCTCGAGCAGCCACTGTCTAGGTACCATTTATTTTAATTATGGGCTGCTAGGCATTCCTACACATGTGGATCAGACAAGAGGTTTTGGTACCCAAATTACTTTGGGTCCCATTGTATCATTCATACCAAATAACAAATGCTTAGGAATCCAAACTTGTTTAATGTTCAGTTTACTTGGTTTGTTCCTGCATTCATTTTCTTTGTGCCCAACTTTTTTACAGATTGTGCATGATGAGGGTTTTCTCACAACAGTGGGCTTGTTGTTCTTTGGAGCATGCATGGGAATTTTACCTTTCTGTTGCTCTGTTGCTTTTTCTTTTGGACTCGATTTCCAGACCTGTCGACAGCTCTCCTTGGTGCTGTTGACAGATCTTGGAATAGTGCCAGCAACAGGCTTCTTTGCCTTATTTTGTGGTTGCTTACCCTTAGCTTGGGTTTTGTTGTTCTTTTGGGGGATCTTCTTACTTGTGCTTAGGCTTGTTTCAACAAAAGATGTTATCAAATTTTGTCCAATTTTCTTTTGTTTTACTAGTTGATACCCAAGCCCATGTTTTGAAACGAAAACATTTGACCCCAATATTGCATCAAGGTTTTGTTTTCCTTTAACAAATCTTGACAAATCTTCATATTTGCCCTTTAGATTTTCTTCAGTCTTTTCCAATTTTTCTTTAAGCTTATCATGCTCACCTTGAAGAGTTTCAAGGGAGTTCATTAGAACTTCCTTTTCTTTCTGAGATTCTTGAAGTTTTAGCTTCAAGGTGTCCATTTCCTCATGATGAGCTTCCTCATCAATCCTCATCATTTCAATGTCTTTGTTTAATGATGCAACATGTTCATCATTTGTGTGTTGTTAGCAAGAGAATTAACTTTGTTTTTGAGTGCTTTGTTTTCAGATTTAAGCTTACAGAATTTTTCAAACAAAATAGCATAAGCTTCTTCCCATTCATCAACTGAATAGCTTTCAAAGGAAGAATTTACCTCATTTGAGTCATCAATTCTCGCCATCAAACAGTGGACTTCATCATCTCCGGAGGTAGCTTGACTGTTGTCGTCCTTGTCTTCATCACTCCAAGTAGCCATCATTGCCTTGGCTTTCTTGAACATGGACTTTTCCTTTTTCAGCTTCTTCTTGAGCTCGGGGCACTCTCCTCTCATGTCCCCTTGCTTCTTGCACTCGTAACACACAATCTCAGACTTTTTGTTAGAATCAAATTTGTTGGAAAGTTCTTTCTTTTGGAAAGGTTTAGAGTTACCTATACCTCTCCTCTTGTATTTCAGGAATTTTTTGAATTGCCTAGTGAGCATGGCCATTTTGTCATTTTCACTCTCACTAGACGATTCAGACTCATCACTTTCCTGAATGACCTCCTTTTTGGAAGCTGAGGAATTTTTCTTGGAAGCCTTCAAAGCAAGTGGCTTCCTAGGATTTTATTCAGTTTCCTTTCTTTTCATGTTGATTTCATAGGTCATCAGTGAGCCAATGAGTTCATCCAACTTCATTTTTGAGAGGTCTTTGGAATCCTCAATGACAGTGGCTTTGGTATTCCAAGAGGATGGAAGAGACCGAAGAATCATCCTCACCAAATCACTATCTGAGTATTCCTTTTCCAGACCTTTCAATCCATTAGTAATTAACATAAATCTCGCAAACATGTCAGAGATGGTTTCAGTAGAGTTCATTTTAAACATTTCATATTCGGAAACCAACATACTTGCTTTAGTTTCCCTTACCTCAGACGTACCTTCATAGATTAACTCGAGTTTGTCCCACATTTCTTTTGCTGATGTGCACGTGGAGACTCTCGAGTATTCGTTGGGGTGGACCGCGCATTGCAACATATTGAGGGCGCTCCAGTTGAGTGTCCTCTTCGCGATCTGGTCCTTGGTCTAGGTACTCTCATCCTCAGGAAGGGAATATTCGCCCTTATGGACTATCTTCCACAGCTCATAGTTCTGTGCTCTCAGAAACACCTGCATACGATTTTTCCAGTAAGGATAGTTAGTGCCATCAAAGAAGGGTGGCCTGTTCACTGAGTGTCCTTCGGCTATGTATCCCTTACTAGATTCCATGACATCAAGATTCTCCTGATCGTAAGATCAAACAAATAACGCAGTAAATCGGAGAAACCTCGCTCTGATACCAATTGAAAGGTTGCGGAATTCCATATGTATGGTAATCTAGAAGGGGGGTTGAATAGATTACTATCAATTAAAAAGCTTATCACCTTCTTTTCGCGAGAACACGGATGTTGAAATACTAGCAGAGTTTAAACTATGTGTGGATGTGTGTGAAGAGATGATAGATAGATAAACAAGAAATTAAGCATGTGTAGATATGTCGTGCCTACCAAACATCTAACGTAAATTCATGCAAACCATGAGACACACAGATTTTACGTGGTTTAGAGTACATAACTTGTGTATCCTACATCCACGGGCCACACACACATGCAGAACAACCTGCTTATGAGCTAGTTCGAGAACTACAACTCACACACACGAGTTATCTGATGTGCAACCATGATCAGATGAACTCCCACACGTGAATCAAGCACAAGGACTGCTTGAGACACAAACACACACACATGTTTACGTAAAAACGAAAAATAGAGAGAGTTCTGAATTGTAGAACAAATCCTGATTGAAGAACTTCTCTCGTGAACGATTGGCTGGGCTTCAAGCTTCGTCTTGATGATCACAAGTTGATGATGATGCTTGAATCCTCGACGTTCAAGCTTCACCTCTGCTGGGAAGAAGTATCTCCTTGAATCTAGGCGGCAGGTTGAAGCAGAGCAGCAAGAACAATTCTTCTGAAGAGAGCTTGCTAGGGTTCTTGGGTGGAGGCTGCTTGTGTACGAGATTCTCTTCAAAGAGATGCTTAAATAGAGGTGTTTACATATGGAGAGTCGTGGTATGTGGAAACACCATCTATGGCAACTTGAAGGCTTTCTGTATTTGAAGATTCTCCCCGTCTGTTGACAACACTGGGTGCTCCTGTCGACAAGTGCAAGCCAGTAGAAGGATGAAAGGCTCTGGAAGGCAGTTGCTGTCGACAAGCGACTAGGTGCTGTCGACAGGCACAGGCAGACAGAAGACCAGGGGGTTCTGGGAGCCTATTCCTGTCGACAAGCGACTGGGGTGCTGTTGACAGGCACATCTGTCTTGAAGAGTGGCCTTCTGGCTTGTGTGTAGCTGTCGACAGGGGTCTTTCCTGCTGTCGACAGGTACTTGCTTTTCATGTATATCTTCATCATTTGAACCCTATTCTTTGTACCTGTCTTGCTTAGTATCTCACCTAAATTAATGAACATAGTTAGTGAGACATAGTGACATATAAATACTAACTAGTGAAGTGTTTGTTCCATTTGCAATCATGAGTCATTTTCATCATGTTTTCATCATAAATTTTGTCCATGAAATGATTATCATCAAAAACACACTGTGACTTGTTAGATTAGCATTCACATTAAGTGATCATCAAAATGAGAACTCAACATTCATGAGATCCATGAATGTTGTAGGGGCGTTGGTCAATCCGAAAGGAAGGACCAAAAACTCATAATATCCATAACGGGTTCTAAATGCCGTCTTGGACACATCCTCACTCCTAATCCTCAACTAATGATAACCAGATCACAAATCGATCTTAGAAAAGAATGATGCGTTTTACAGCTGGTCAAACAAATCATCAATACGAGGTAAGGGATACCTGTTCTTCACTGTCACTTGGTTTAGCTTCCTATAATCATTGCATAACCTAAGTGATCCATCATTCTTCTTTACGAATAGACAGGTGCGCCCCAAGGGGAAACACTAGGGCGAATGAATCCCTTATCTAGCAATTCCTGTAATTGCTTCCTCAACTCGACTAACTCCATAGGTGTCATCCGATATGGAGCTTTCGAGATAGGAGAGGTGCCTGGAAGCAACTCTATGGTGAACTCTATCTCTCTATCCAATGGCAATCCAGACAAATCTTCGGGAAAGACATCCAGAAATTCTTGCACTACATCGATCTCTGTAAGAGTAGGTGACTCACCAGTCTCGGGTACTAACACCACACTGGCAAGAAAAGCGTCACAACCCTTGTTTACCATGCGCATCGCCTTCATGGCAGAGATGACCAACTTTCCCGCCAAGTTCCTTGGCAATGGATGAGAGAACTCATCCTCACCAGGAATACGGAAAACAATCCTCTTCCCACGACAATCTACTAACGCATAGTGCTCCTCTAGCCAATCCAGACCAAGAATAGCATCATAGTCCTTCATCTTTAGCAAGAAGAAACACCCATCTAAAACCCTATCCTCAATACACACAGGTAACGACGGAATACACTTCCTAGTCGATATCGTGCCCGCAGGTGTGTGTACAGACAAAGGGACCTCTAAATCCTCAGACTCTACGCCTGACTCTAGAGCTAACTGTCTAGCGAAACGCTCGGAGATGAACGAGTGAGTGGCACCCGTATCAAACAAAACCCGAGCGTGCACACCTAGGAGTAAAACCGTACCTTCGGTGACATGCTCCGCCTGCTCGGCGTCCTCTCGTGCTAACGCAAACACTCGAGCTTGGGCTCGAGGCCTTCCTGGTCTTCCTATAGTTGGCGCTGCTGTTGCTACCGCTGCTGGGGTTGGCGCTCTATGCTGGACTCCCTGCTGAAGTCTCAGACAATCCTTGATCTTGTGGTCACTGCTCCCGCACTTCAAGCATTTTCCCACTACCATCCAAAATTCTGTACCATCGTGTGTCTTCCCGCAATGGGGACACTCCTTCTTCACACCATGGGAACGTTGAGAAGGTACCTGAGTACTGCTGGTTGCCACTGGACGCTGCGGTGTCTGGTACGCTGCCTTCTTCTTATCCTGCTGCTGGGAAGGGGCCGCAGGTCTCTTCTGCAAAGCTTTCTTCTCCTCGAGGTACTGCTCCATTTCACCCTCCTGCCTACAAGCAGCGCTAAGGGCCTCATCCAAGGTACGATGATCAAATGCCACTAGCCTCATCCTCAGTGATGGCTTAAGGCCCATCACAAACTTCTTTGCCTTCCTGCGCTCATCAGTTACTATGTGAGGTGCATACTTAGATAACTCAGCAAATCTGGCCTCATACTCGAGTACGGTCTTGGAGCCCTGAGTCAAGGAAAGGAACTCCTGCTCCATCCTGTCCTGGATATGCAGGGGGACGAACTTGGCCCGAAGGAGGCTCACGAACTCGTGCCAAGCAACGTCAATAGCGCCGTCCTCGAATCGGGTACGCAGTAAGGAAGCCCACCACACATCGGCTCTCTCCTGCAACACAACCTTCATAAGAACCGACTAACAGCTCTACTTTAACAGGATAAGAAAGCATATAAAACTAACATATACCTGTAGCATATAGGTGGCTAAAGTAACCTTGTCCTCGTCCGCACACCTAACAGCCCGGAAGATCTTCTCGATCTCCCTCATCCAGCTCTCTGCTAGTAATGGGTCGCTCTCCCCCTTAAAAGAGGGTGGCAACATCTCTTGAATCTTTCCATGATGGAGGGTCCACCATGGTCCTGAGCTTAGGGAACTGGAACCTGAGCCTGCTACAACAAACAACAGGCAATGCATATTCAACATAACATCATGCAATGAATAAAACAGACTACTCTTTATTTTATTATTCCAACCTTAGCCTCCATCTGAGCCTGGAGTGCAGCCTTGGGTGTGGGCCTGCGTCTGCATGGCTTGCACTAGACCCTGCATGAACACTCCATAATCCACTGGTGGTGGTGGGGGAAGTACAGGACCCTGAGGTGCCGGGGCCTGCTGCTCAGTCTGCTCCTCACGCCTCTGCTCGCCCTCACGAGCAGGAACACCACCACATCTACCACGTGAAGCCAGAAGCTGCAATTAATTTAATCACTATTAGAAACTACATTATTTAGTCCCTAACCACTTTCTTATCTATCTTTCATTCATTATTAATCAATTCTACACACGTGGACAATTCTATAGAGACTTAGCATGTAATGGAGATGATGACTTCTGTATATTTATGTACAATCTCAACCAGTCGCTCTGATACCAATCTCTGTGGCGACCCTCCTTATACTGGTACGATTATACCAATCCACGTCGGTATAGTGAGTCTCGTCACAGTGGGACATTTACCCAAGCACTAACACACATGATTGAGATGCACACATATAGATACAGAGTAGCGGAAGTAAAAGAACTACTGTCTTTTCATTTCATCATCCACATTCAACATACATGATCCATATAGCAAAATAGGAACTAAGTCCACATAATGAAATACAAAATTCAAATTACATTGTTCGTCCAAAAATTACATAACCTTCAATTTCATAAGTCTCATTCATACTATGAAAGTGAAAGTACAATGTTGGTGACTCCACAACACTCTACTCTCCTCGCTCAAAGTCGCTCTCAACGGTCTCCTCCAAGGAAGTAGGGTCACCTGCTAAACCTGTATGGCGAGGCAAGAGTGAGTCTAAAAGACTCAGCAAGTAACTCCATACACATCATACATGCATACATCACATGTAAGTCTTACATTCAATTTCATTAAATCAAAACAGATAGCATGGTTGAACAACATTAAAAGACAACCTATCATGATATTTGTAGCGACCCTCAATACACCGGTATGGTTATACCAACCCACGTCGATATAGTGAACGTTGCCACAGTGGGATATTTACCCAAACGATAACATTCAGCTGAGATACACGTGAATATATGAACAGAGTAGCGGAAGTAAAAGAACTACTATCTTCATTTCATTCATCATCCACATTTAACATACATATTGCATTAACATTTAAAGAACTGAAGTCCACATAATCCATATAAATGAAGTGCTCAGATAAATTACATAGTTTGTCCAAGTTTACATGATATTCTAATACAATGCCTCAATTACATACATCAAAATGTCACAACTAAGCTCCACCAAGCTAGCTATTCCCCGCGCTCAGAGTCGCTTTCCACGGTCTCCTCCAAGGTGTGTCACCTACTACACCTGTACGCCAAAGCAAGTAATGAGTCTAAAAGACTCAGAAAATAATACTACATCTATCACACATGCACATATCGTAGCAGGTTTTTACATACACTTACAAGACAAAACATGTAGCATGCGTGACATTGAAATTAACAACCTATTGTGGTAATTCTATTAATGAAACACATGATTCATGCTTTCAGATTTCCTAATTTAAAATCTCCTATCACATGCTCTCTAATCATTCCAACACATGAAAGTTCTACTTTCAATTAAGCTAAAACATGAAAGCAATTTAGTATAACTAGCTTACATACACGAAAGAAAACATTGCTAACATGGTTACTTCTCATTCATACACATGCACACAACCATTTTACATTCTTTAAGCTTAATGTTTTGACGTGGTTTAACACTTTACACTCTAACACATGAAAGCTACATTCTCATTCAAACCACAACGTGAGAGTAAACATACATGGAATGGTTTACACATAAGTAAGGATTGTCCCTAGCATGGATTCTATGCATTGTACACATATAGGACATGATCATAACCACATTTATGTTGCTGTTCTAACATGATTTCAGATCATTATATCATGGATTTCAATTTCACATCCTCACATTTTGGTTTCACAAATTTACACAATTTCTTATTCACATACTTCACGTTGTACACATTCACAATTTCACATGTTCACATTCTCACTTTACACATGAACACATTCACATTTCACATTCACGTATTTAGTGCCGTGACACATAGTCCAACCCACCATAAGAAGACACATCACATCACATACACATAGACGCCACCTAGGCAATATAGTGACGACTCTTGGACTGCGCAGACCGAGAGAACAAGTCTCCACCCTAACCAGTGGTACTTGTCCACCTCCAAGATTTCATCCTAATGCCCTTAGGATTACAACACATTGAACCTTCTCATGGAGACTTTTCCATGATACGGTTCCACTGCCCTCTATGGAAGCAGTGTCACACTTGGCACAGTCTTACACATTTCACATTTACCGATTTTAACACATACTTTTACGCATGACCCTCACATCTCATTCATCTCTCATTCAAAACATGACTCTCTGTTTTTCCCCTAATCATGCCACTATACATGACAGAATTAACATTTAGGAAGTTTCACAATCAGGTTGGGTTACACAAAATTAAATCATTTCACAATGACATGCATTAATTTCACAATTTGTATGGAAAATTTATATTGCATTGTATAGTTGTCCAAATGACTTGGAAATTTACCACATTGGATTACAGGTTTATGAGTTCACATACAAATTTCCCATTTTTCTGACTCATATTACATTTACAAAATTAAAACATTCAGTTGCATGCCATTCATAATTCCACTTGTCATGGAACATAACCCGAATCTCAGATTTGACAATTTACAGATCTGAATCTATCATATATGTTGTCATAGAAATTTTCCCTGAATTTATTTCACAACATACAATTTACTATGGATTTTTGGAAATCCTACACATACTTCCTATTTCCATTGCAGTAATTACAGTAAATCATATGATCATGAAAAATTTCTCAAATTTGCTGGGTATGAACTGACTACACATGGAGTAGAAAATTCTAGGGCAATTATTCCTCAGGAATCATATAGACAGTAGGTAATCATGCACAACCCTTTTTCTCCAACATGTATTTCAATAAATTCAAATTTTTGCCATCCACAGAAAATCACAGAAATTTCCACACACGCATCCCATTAGCTATTTTATATAACATATAAAAATTACACTATATCCTCATCCGTCAAAGTCTGGAAAATAATTATTTAAGGCAGAACAGTTCACTGTTCTGCACTGAAGAACTTGGCGGCAGTGTCTGGCCGTTCAAGGATCTGGACGGCAAGATCGCTGGACGCACTGGAGATCTTGGCGTCAAGGCATTGACGCCAAGTTCCTGTCTGTGCTGGAACACAGACCGAGCTCCAATAACAAGAAGAATGGGGGATCTAGGACACGAGGAAAATGTGTAAAAGTAAGAAAACCCTACTAGACATCTACATGGACGATAGGGGTAGTTACTTGCCTTTCAAAAATCTCCAGAAGGATCAAAGGTGGCGGTGAAGCTCTCCTTGGGCAGTCCCAAGAAGCTCCCAAGAAAGCCTTCCTCCGGGTTCTTGAGCAAGCTCCACAGCAGGTCGAGGTCGGGGATGCCTTCCTCGATGTTCCAGCTACCTCCTTGTCGTGGTAGATGGCCGGAACGAGCTTCAGATCACCGGATTTAAGGTTGCAAAGGTGGGGTTTTGCTCACAGCAGCTAGGGTTTTTCTCTCTCTCTCAAAAGAGGTCAAGAGAGGGGTTTTAGGGTTGCAATCGGGTTCAGATATAGGAGAGAGGCCTCTCCTATCCCGCAGGGTTGATGTGAACACTTTCAGACCGTTGGGGACAGCTCCCCCATGGGTGAGCTAGCTTGCTCCCGGAAATTCGGCTCTGCACTGCATGTAGGTCAGAGAATTAGCGTCCACATCGCTGGACGCTGGACTTAGTGTTGGCGTCCATATGGTTGACGCCGACAGAATACAAACCTCTATTGATCTTGACGCCAAGTTGGCCTTCGGCCAGAACTCAAAAACATGCAGAAACCAAGCACAACTTATACCTATATACGTGCCATGCATATGTATTATCATGTACACACTACCACCATGCATTTCATACATTATTTACAACTAATTATACACATGCATACATAAGTATAAATAGTTAATACATACGTAGATATGTACATATATGCATAAACAACATGAATTATTTACATGAAATTAAAATAATGCAATAAAATTCGAGGGCCTTACACCCTCTCCCCCTTAAAGAAACTTCGTCCTCGAAGTTAGAACGACGCTACTCAAACAAAAGGGATACTTCTTCTTCATCGCATCCTCAAGCTCCCAAGTACCTCCTCTCGCGAGAAGTTCTGCCCGAGAACTTTCACCGACGCAATACTCTTGTTCCGGAGGTGCTGAACCTTCCGGTCAAGAATAGCTACTGGTTGCTCGACATACGACAGATCTGGCTGAATCTCCACTGGCTCATGACTAATCACATGAGACGGATCTCAGACATACTTCCTGAGCATCGAAACGTGGAAGACGGGATGAACACTAGCCAAAGATGGAGGTAATGCTAGCTCATATGCCACGCTGCCCAATCGTCTGAGAATCTCATACGGGCCAATGAATCTAGGGCTCAGCTTACTATGCCTGCCAAACCTGACGACACCTCGAGTAGGTGATATCTTCAAGAAGAAATGATCACCCACCTCTAACTCCAAATCCTTCCTCCTGTTGTTGGCATAGCTCTTCTGCCTATCCTGAGCCGCAACAAGCCTCTTCCTGATAACCTGGATCTTATCCAAAGTCTCCTGAACTAACTCCGGACCGATCAACTGCCTATCACTGGTCTCCTCCCAACATAAAGGAGATCTGCTGGGCCGACCATACAACGCCTCAAATGGAGCCATACCAATACTCGCATGAAAGATGTTGTTGTATGCGAACTCCACTAGGGGTAAATGACGCTCCCAATCATCCTTCCAATCTAATACACACGCCCTCAACATATCCTCGAGCATCTGGATAGTCCTCTCGGACTGTCCATCAGTCTAGGGATGAAATGCTGAACTGAGCTTCAGCTCCGAACCTAAAGCATCCTGAAGACCCTTCCACAACCTCGAAGTGAATCTCGGATCTCGATCCGAAATGATCGACTTCGGCACACCATGCAATCTATTGATACTACTAACATACAATCTAGCTAAACTCTCTACTGACTGCTTCTTCCCCATGGGCAAGAAATGAGCAGTCTTCGATAAACTATCTACAACTACCCAAATCGAGTCATTGCCCTTTCTAGATCGAGGCAAACCCGAAACAAAGTCCATAATGACAGCTTCCCACTTCCACACTGGGATCTCCATCCTTTGCATAAGGCCGGATGGTCGCTGTCGCTCGGTCTTACTTGCTGACACACCAAACACCTAGACACATAATCCGCTACATCCCTCTTCATGCCAGACCACCAAAAGGATCTCTTCAAATCCTGGTACATCTTAGTGTTACCCGGATGAATAGAGAATCGCGATCTATGAGCCTCCGCTAACACATGCTCACAGACATCTACCAAGTCAGGGACACAAACACGGTGATGGAATCTAATCACACCGTCCTCATCACGAGCAATGCCTGCCTTGCCCACTAACTCTAGAAGTCTAGGGTCGGCTTTCTGTTGCTCGATCACCTCATCCAAAACTGAGGACCAAGAGATAACTGAGCTACAAAAGCCTGGCATCGCGATGGCTCTAACTCAGTCAACGTGCAAGCCGCATCTTCCAACATCTTCCAATCCTGCTGGAGAGATGGCCTCTTTCTACTCAGAGCATCCGCCACGACATTCGCCTTCCAGGATGATACTGAAGGTCGAAGTCATAGTCCTTCAAGAACTCAATCCATCTTCTCTGCCTCAGGTTTAATTCCTTTTGGGAGAAAAGATACTTCAAGCTCTTGTGGTCGATAAACACCTCAAACCTGACACCATAAATATAGTGTCTCCAGATCTTTAGTGCATGAACCACTGCTGCGAGCTCCAAATGATGAGTCAGATATTCTTCTCATGCTCCTTCAACTGGCGAGAAGCATAAGCCACTACCCTTTCCTGCTGCATTAGCACACAACCTAAACCAATCCAAGACGCATCCATGTAGATAGCAAAACCCTCTACACCGCTCGGTAAGACTAACACCGGGGCTGTCGTGAGCTTAGTCTTCAACAATTGAAAACTACTCTCACACTTCTCGAACCAAACAAACTTCACTCCCTTTCTGGTGAGCTGAGTCAATGGGGCAGCGATGGATGAAAATCCCTCAATAAATCGCCGATAGTAACCAGCTAAGCCAATAAAACTACGAATCTCTGAAGGGGTCTTGGGAATCTCCCAATCCATAACTGCCTGGACCTTTGCTGGATCCACTGCTACACCAGCACGGAGATAACATGCCCGAAGAAATGAACCTCGCGCAACCAAAATCACACTTGCTGAACTTAGCGTACAGCTTGTGCTCACGAAGAACCTCTAACGCTATCCTCAAATGCTGACAGTGTGTGGCCTCGTCCGGAGAGTAGACCAGCACATCATCAATAAACACTATGACAAAGCTATCTAGATAAGGCCTAAACACCCTGTTCATGAGATCCATGAACGCTGCAGGGGCGTTGGTCAATCCGAAAGGAAGAACCAAAAACTCATAATGTCCATAACGGGATCTAAACGCCGTCTTGGACACATCCTTACTCCGAATCCTCAATGATGATAACCAGATCACAAATCAATCTTAGAAAAGACTTATGCATCTCGCAACTGGTCAAACAAATCATCAATACGAGGTAAGGGATACTTGTTCTTCACAGTCACTTGGTTCAGCTTTCTGTAGTCAATGCATAACCTAAGTGACCCGTCTTTCTTCTTGACGAATAATACAGGTGCGCCCCAAGGGGAAACACTAGGGCGAATAAATCCCTTATCTAGCAACTCTTGAAACTGCTTTCTTAACTCGGCTAACTCCGCAGGTGCCATCTGATATGGAGCCTTTGAGATAGGAGAGGTGCCCGGAAGCAACTCTATGGTAAACTCTATCTCTCTATCGGTGGGAATCCAGACAAATCATCAGGAAAGACGTCTGGAAAATCCTGCACTACCTTAATCTCTGCAAGAGTAGGTGACTCGTTAGCCTCTGGCACTAGTATCACGCTGGCAAGAAAAGCGTCACAACCCTTGTTTACCATGCGCATCGCCTTCATGGCAGAGATGACTAACTTTCCCGCCAAGTTCCTTGGCAAGGGATGAGAGAACTCGTCCTCACCAGGAATGCGGAAAACAATCCTCTTCCGACGACAATCCACTAACGCATAGTGCTCCTCTAGCCAATCCAGACCAAGAATAGCATCATAGTCCTTCATCTTTAGCATGAAGAAACACCCTTCTAGGACTCTATCCTCAATGCACACAGGTAATGACGGAATGCACTTCCTAGTCGATACCGTACCCGCAGGGGTGTGTATAGAAAAAGGGACCTCTAAATCCTCAGACTCTATACCTGACTCTAGGGCTAACTGCCTAGCGAACTGCTCGGAAATGAACGAGTGAGTAGCACCCGTATCAAACAAAACCCGAGCGTGCACACCTAGAAGTAAAACCGTACCTTCGGTGACATGCTCCGCCTGCTCGGCGTCCTCTCGCGCTAAAGCAAACACTCGAGCTGGGGCTCGAGGCCTTCCTGGTCTTCCTATAGCTGGCGCTGCTACCGCTACCGCTGCTGGGGCTGGCGCTCCGTGCTGGACTTCCTGCTGAAGTCTCGGACAATCCTTGATCTTGTGGCCTCTACTTCCTCACTTCAAGCACTTTCCCGCGATCATCCAACACTCGGTACCACCATGGGTCTTCCCACAGTGGGGGCACTCTTTGTTCACACCAGGGGAACGTACAAAAGGTACCTGAGTACTGCCGACTGCTACCGATCACTGCTGTGTCGGGTACACCGCTTTCTTCTTGTCCTGTCGCTGGAACGTAGCTGTAGGTCTCTTCTGCGAAGCCTTCTTCTCTTCAAGGTATTGCTCCATCTCACCTTCCTGCCTACAAGCAGCGCTGAGGGCCTCGTCCAAAGTGCGGTGGTCAAACGCCACGAGCCTCGTCCTCAGTGATGGCTTCAGGCCCATCACGAATTCTTTGTCTTCCTGCGCTCATCTGCCACGATATGAGGTGCATATTTAGAGAGTTCAGAAAATCTTACCTCATATTATAGCACGGTCATGGAGCTTGAGTCAAAGATAGGAATTCTTGCTCCATCCGATCTTGAATATGCTCGGGGACAAACTTGGCCCGAAAGAGCCTCACGAACTCGTCCCAAGCAACATCAATAGCTCCGTCCTCAAATCGGGTACGCAGCAATGAAGCCCACCATACATCAGCTCTTTCCTGCAGTACACTGTTCATAAGCACCATCTAACAAATCTAACTTAACAGAACATACAAGCATATTAACTAAAGCATACCTGTAGCATGTAGGTGGCTAATGTAACCTTATCCTCATCCGCACACCGAATATCTCGGAAGATCTTTTCTATCTCCCTCATCCAACTCTCAGCTAGTAACGGATGGCTCTCCCCCTTAAAAGAGGGTGGTAGCATCCTCTTGAATCTTTCCATGATGGAAGGTCCACCATGGTCCTGAGCTGGAATTGGAGCCTGCTACAGTACACAGCAAGCAATACACAATCAACATAATATCGCATAATTAAATAAAATGAACTATTAATCATTTTATTAGTCTAACCTGAGCCTCCAACTGTGCCTGGAGTGCTGCTTGAGTATGAGCCTGCGTCTGCATGGCTTGCACCAGACCTTGCATGAATACTCCATAATCCACAGGTGGAGGTCAGGGAAGTACAGGACCTTGCGGTGCCGGGGCCTGCTGCTCCGCCCGCTCCTCACGTCTCGGCTCGTCCTCACGAGCCGGCGCTCTGCCACGCCTACCTCTCGAAGCCATGGCTGTAATAAATTTCAGCCACCATTAGGGCTAGGTTACTAAGTTTTCTAACCATTTTCTTATCTCATTTCCTCTTCTTATTAGTGTTTTCTACACATGTGGACATACTTAACATGCAATGGGGATGAAGACATGTATATATATTCATGTGCAATCTCATCCGGTTGCTCTGATACCAATCTCTGTAGCGACCCTCAATACACCGGTACAGTTATACCAACCCACGTCGATATAGTGAACATTGCCACAGTGGGACATTTACCCAAACGATAACATTCAGCTGGGTACACGTGAATATATGAACAGAGTAGCGGAAGTAAAAGAACTACTGTCTTCATTTCATTCATCATCCACATTTAACATACATGATTGCATTAACATTTAAAGAACTGAAGTCCACATAATCCATATACAAGAAGTGCTAAGATAATTACATAGTTTGTCCAAGTTTACATGATAATTGTAATACAATGCCTCAATTACATACATCAAAATGTCAAAATGTCACAACTAAGCTCCACCAAGCTAGCTACTCCCCACGCTCAAAGTCGCTTTCCACGGTCTCCTCCAAAGGTGTGTCACCTACTACACCTATACGCCGAAGCAAGTAATGAGTCTAAAAGACTCAGCAAATAACACTACATCTATCACACATACACATATCGTAGCAGGTTTTTACATACACTTATAGACACAACATGTAGCATGCGTGACATTGAAATTAACAACCTATCGTGGTAATCTATTAATGAAACACATGATTCATGCTTTCAGATTTCCTAATTTAAAATCTCATATCATATGCTCTCTAATCATTCCAACACATGAAAGTTCTACTTTCAATTAAGCTAAAACATGAAAGCAATTTAGCATGATTAGCTTACATACACGAAAGAAAACATTGCTAACATGGTTACATCTCATTCTTACACATGCACATAACCATTTTACATGCTTTACGCTTGCTGTTTTGACGTGGTTTAACACTTTACAATCTAACACATGAAAGCTACATTATCATTCAAACCACAACGTGAGAGTAAACATACATGGAATGGTTTACACATAAGTAAGGATTGTCCCTAGCATGGATTCTACGCATTGTACACATATAGGACATGATCATAACCACATTTATGTTGCTGTTCTAACATGATTTCAGATCATTATATCATGGATTTCAATTTCACATCCTCACATTTTGGTTTCACAATTTACACAATTTCTTATTCACATACTTCACGCTTTACACATTCACATTTTCACATGTTCACATTCTCACTTTACACATGACACATTCACATTTCACATTCACGTATTTAGTGCCGTGACACATAGTCCAAACCACCATAAGAAGGACACAACACATCACATACACATAGACGCCACCTAGGCAATATAGTGACGACTCTTGGACTGCGCAGACCGGGAGAACAAGTCTCCACCCTAACCAGTGGTACTTGTCCACCTCCAGGATTTCATCCTAATGCCCTTAGGATCACAACACATTGAACCTTCTCATGGGGACTTTTCCATGATACGGTTCCACTGCCCTCTATGGAAGCAGTGTCACACTTGGCACAGTCTTACACATTCCATTTACCGATTTTAACACATACTTTTACGCATGACCCTCACATCTCATTCATTCTCTCATTCAAAACATGACTCTATTTTTCCCCTAATCATGCCACTACAGATGACATAAATTAACATTTAGGAAGTTTCACAATCAGGTTGGGTTACATAGAAATTAAATCATTTCACATTGGCATGCGTTAATTTCACATTTTTGTATGGAAAATTTATATTGCATTGTATAGTTGTCCAAATGACTTGGAAATTTAACCACATGCTGATTACAGTTTATGAGTTCACATGCAAAATTTCCCATTTTTTTGACTCATATTGCATTTACAGAAATTAAAACATTCAGTTGCATGCCATTCATAATTCCACTTGTCATGGAACATAACCCGAATCTCAGATTTGACAATTTACAGATCTGAATCTATCATATATGTTGTCATAGAATTTTCCCCGAATTTATTTCACAACATACAATTTACTGTGGATTTTTGGAAATCCTACACATACTTCCTATTTCCATTGCAGTAATTACAGTAAATCATATGATCATGAAAAATTTCTCAAATTTGCTGGGTATGAACTGACACATATACACATGGGGTAGAAAAATCCAGGGCAATTAATACCTCAGGAATCATATAGACAGTAGGTAATCATGCACAACCCTTTTTCTCCAACATGTATTTCAATAAATTCAACAATTTATGCCATCCACAGAAAATCACAGAAATTTCCACACACATCACATTTGCTATTTTACATAATATATAAAATTACACTATATCCTCATGCGTCAAAGTCCGGAAAATAATTATTTAAGGCAGAACAGTTCACTATTCTGCACTGAAGAACTTGGCGGCAGTGTCTGGCCGTTCAAGGATCTGGACGGCAAGATCGCTGGACGCACACTGGAGTTCTTGGCGTCAAGGCATTGACGCCAAGTTCCTGTCTGTGCAGGAACACAGACCGAGCTCCAAATAACAAGAAGAATGGGGGATCTAGGACACGAGGGAAAATGTGTAAAAGTAAGAAAACCCTACTAGACATCTACATGGACGATAGGGGTAAGTTACTTGCCTTTCAAAAATCTCTAGAAGGATCAAAGGTGGCGGTGAAGCTCTCTTTGGGCAGTCCCAAGAAGCTCCCAAGAAAGCCTTCCTCCGGGTTCTTGAGCAAGCTCCACAGCAGGTCGAGGTCGGGGATGCCTTCCTCGATGTTCCAGCTACCTCCTTGTCGTGGTAGATGGCCGGAACGAGCTTCAGATCGCCGGATTTAAGGTTGCAAAGGTGGGGTTTTGCTCACAGCAGCTAGGGTTTTTCTCTCTCTCTCAAAAGAGGTCAAGAGAGGGGTTTTAGGGTTGCATTCGGGTTCAGATATAGGAGAGAGGCCTCTCCCATCCCGCAGGGTTGATGTGAACCCTTTTAGACTGTTGGGGACAGCTCCCCAATGTGTGAGCTAGCTTGCTCCCGGAAATCCGGCTCTGCAACGCATGCAGGTCAGAGAAATTAGCGTCCACATCGCTGGACGCTGGACTTAGTGTTGGCGTCCATATGGTTGACGCCGACACAACACAAACGTCTATTGATCTTGACGCCAAGTTGGCCTTCGGCCAGAAGTCAATAACATGCAGAAACCAAGCACAACTTATACCTATATACGTGCCATGCATATGTATTATCATGTACACACTACCACCATGCTTTCATACATTATTTACAACTAATTATACACATGCATACATAAGTATAAATAGTTAATACATACGTAGATATGTACATCTATACATACACAACATGAATATTTACATGAAATTAAAATAATGTAACAAAATTCGAGGGCCTTACAATATTTCTACAATTTCATAGCACAAGACACATGGTCTATGTCATTCCAAAATAAAATACCTACCGCATGCTTTCTACTTCTCTATCCACATGAGAGCTACATTTTCATTTAAGCTACAATATAATAGCAATTAAGCATGGGATTTTCACACATAGAACGAATACTCCTAACATGGATTCTACAAGAAGGAAATACTCCTAACATGGATTCTACATACTTTTGCATAAGTAATTCACTATTTCAAACACATTAAGTTTGCTGTTTTGACATGAATCTAACATTATCATATCATGGATCACAGTTTCACATTCTAACACATTAGTTTCACATGTTTACACATTTCACATTCGCATCGTTCACATTTACACAATTTGCACATATACACATTCACATTTTCATATTAAATGCCGTGACACATAGTCCAAACCACCACTAGAAGGACACACATAACACATACACATAACACATAGATGCCACGTAGGAAACACAGTGACGAATCTTGGTACTACGCAGACCAGGAGAAGTACTCTCCACCTTAACCAGCGGTACTTGTCCACCTCCAGGATTTCATCCTATTGCCCATAGGATATCACAAACATGAACCTTCCCGTGGGGACTTTACTACAGTACGGTTCCACAGCCTCTATGGAAGCAGTGTCACATACGACACATCTTACACATTTTCCGTTTTTAACACACACACATTTCACACGATTTGACACATCATTTCAAATTCTCATTCGTGCACATGGCTCTATTTTTCCTAACATGATGCTACTGTTAACAGAACTTTAACATTCAGAAATTTACCATAATCATGTTGAAACTCATTAACAATCTATAATCATGATAAGCATGCATTAATAACTCACTTTTGCATGGAAACTTCACAACTTCATCTACTGTTGCCCAAATCACATGAGATTTTAAACACATACTGTTTATAGGTTTTAGATCATACATACAATTTCTTGTATTTTTATGGGCCACTCAGAATTTACAGAAAATGAAATACTCATTCACATGCCATTAATAATTCAGTTTATCATAGAAGAATAGTGTCAAGGTCGGATTTAACACTTCACTAACCTGCATCTAACATTCATATTATCTCATGAATTTTCTCCGAATTTATCAAGCATCATACAATTTACTAAAATTTAAAGCATCCTACACATGCTCCCTATTTTACCATACAGAAATTATAACAAATAGCATGGTCATGGGAAAATTCCCAATTTTCAGAACCAGGACTGACATACATGCACATCACTCAACAATTTTTATGGCACTGAAATTTCACAAGAATCATATGAACAGAACTCTGCCACATTCAAGGTCTCATCTAACATGCATTTCACATAAACCTAACAATTTATACTAATTGCAGAAATACATAAAAATCTCACAACACATTCCATTATCTATATTACATAACATATAATGTTTACAATATATCCTCATGCGAAGGAAATCCGGAAAATTGTCATAAAGAAGGAAGAACAGCTCACTGTTCTATCCTGAAGAACTAAACGGCAAGGTCTGGCCGTTCAAGGGGATTAACGGCAGTCGATGAGGCCACGTAGTTCGGATCTTAACGGAAAGAGGTCTTGCCGTTAAGTTCCTGTCTGTGAAAAACACAGACTGAACTCCCAAGATGGGTGAATGTAGGGGTTCCAGGACACGAATTAAATCCCATAAAATGTCGAAGCCTACTAGACATACACATGGACAACGGTACTTGCCTCAGTAAAAATCTCCAAAGGGATCTAAATGGCTATTGAAGCTCTCCTTGGGCAGTGCCAAGAAGCCTCCACAAACTCCTTCCTCCGGGTTCTAGGATGATGTAGCTTGCAACCTCGGCGTTGGAGAAGCTTCCCCAATGTGTAGACTATCCTCCAGTTGCAGTGGATCTCCGGAAGAAGCCTCTGATCGCCGGATCCAGCTCACAAAGATCAGGTTTTCTCTTGTTCTCTCACAGTTAAGGTTTCCCCCTTGTAAAGAGCCAAGAGAGCTCTCCCATACACAAGGAGGGGTGTTTTATAAGTCTTGGCCTTGGGATCTCGTGGGCAGATGATGGGAGAGGTGAGATAGCCGTTGGGGACATCTCCCTAATCGGTGAGCAAGGCAAACCGGGATTTCGCGGTCTGCTGCGCACAGAAATTCAGAGAGATAGACGTCCACATCCATGGACGTTCACCAATAGTTGGCATCCATCGACATGGACGTTTACACAACATGGACGTCTATCCATGTTGACGCCAATATGCTCTTCGACCAGAGCTTAAAACCATGTAGAAAAACCCTATGTACACTATGTCTATGCATGCAATACCTATAGTACGATATACACAATACTTGCAATCATCCACTATTTACAATTAATTTACACATGCACACGTAAGTACACCTAGCTAATATGTACATAGTTACCTACATATGCACACATGATATTTACACACAAGCACGAATCCATACATGATATCAAATAAAAGGAAAAAATTCGAGGGCCTTACATGTCCTCTCCACCACTACCGGGCATCGCAGTAGATGAACTTGCGTAGGCCGGAGGAGCGACAGAACTCGCATATGAGGACAGCACTGGAGTAGTATCCAGGTTATCCCCAAATCCGTACACTCAGCCCTTCCTCCGCTGTCATGCCCCGATATTTAGCAGCGGAATAAATACCGGGGGACGTGAACGATACAAACAGATGTATCACAGTTGAATAGCGTAGAGTCACAATTAAATATAATAACACTTTTCAGATCATAATAACTTCATCAAAGGTACTCTTTATTTCATTTCATTCAACTAGATACAACCTTACATAAGAATGAACCAACTAAAGGATCCATTATTCAAGTAAAACTTCCTGAAAAGTTCACTACTACATAGACTACTCAATTGTCTATTTCTAAACTATCATCAACTCATATGGCGAGTGCTCATCACTCTTGCCCTGCTCCATTGGACTCCACTGGTTCTTCATCACTTCCTAAAAAAAGGTAGGATGATAGGGTGAGCGAACTAGCTCAGTAGGATTTACATCTCAATTTGGTGCGGGCACTAGTATACATGATTAGCATTTTAAAAAGGCAGGATATGAACATGATGGCAATGCATGCAATACTAACGGATCGAATAGCAAAGTGGAACGGATATCATTTCAGATCAAAAGTCGAGATGCATATATATAGTGGACAAATATTTCAAGAATAGAATCGTATCAAAAGATTGGCCATATTCAGACAGGTATCATGCGTTCACATGATCAGACGTATCATATCAAATCATATCATATTAGATCACATCAGACTTATCATATCAAACAAGGCACATTCACACAAATCTTGCATATCGTATCAGTGCCATGCCACGCACCACAAGTCCATACTCCCGCCGTTAAAAAGTACGTTGGGGTGCTCCTCCCCAGGACCAGACAGGGCCCCTATTGCATAGGCATTGGTTCAAATTTGGACCGGAGTCCCACGTTGTGCCGAACAAACAGATTCATATTATGGCCACAGAGTTTCAATAACAAGCTCGTAGTAAAAGAAACATGATCATTCATAGAGTCAAGGTATGACAAATAGCTCAAGAGAACAAGGCAGGATAACGACGTATCTTATGTTTCATAATTCATTAATGTCTTGACATGAGGATGTTCAAAAGACAGATCATATGCAGAACATGTGCTCTTAATATCTCAAGAAGAGTGTGCCTATTCCTGCAAATATGTAAGTGACGAGTTACAGATCTTTCCTATCATGTATGTAATTGACAAATGATTATTTGAACACCGGAAAATATAAAACTATTGAAACTCATATGCAAATTATGACATTAACTCCACTAATAAGTCCATAGTAACATGTATTCATCCCCACATTCATATCATATCCTTATCTCATCAATTGACAATAAGCAAGATCACAAGTTAATCCAATGGACATAAGATCAATCACAATTTCACATTAGAATCGTATTCATATCATTACTATTTTTCAATGGGTTGATTTATTTTAGGTCAATGCATACCATATAACATCATGCACATACTAGTAGACATCATGAAATGATCAGACCCAAAATATGCAAATTTTTTGTTAGAGTAGTGTCGACACACCCCTTACTAGTGTCGACACAATGCTTCAGACACAGACAAAATAAGGTAAAACTGGTCAAGTAGTGTCGACACAGTGCTTCAAATACAAGGCAAAAAGGTCAAGTAGTGTCGACACTAGATCAGGTAGTGTCGACACTAGAGACAGCTCCCAGAACACCTTCTGGCCAACCTGGGACAGTGTGTCGACACTAGCTCAAGTAGTGTCGACGCTAGAGGCCTTCCCAGAACACCTTCTAGGCTGTTTTGGGACAGTGTGTCGACACTAGCTTAGGTAGTGTCGACCCTAGTCCCCTTCCAGAACAAAACCTATAAGTCATGTGGAACCCGAAAACACATCTCATGCAGTGGTTTACTTTCCCTACTTATAACTCTCTAACGAATGACATTTAGAGAAAACGTTCAACAAGAAAGATGACGAGGTAAACTAGTAGAAGAACTTTGATGTTGGGAGTTTGATCTAATTCAATCTCAAATCACAAAAAACATATGAAGAACAAAACATCAAGTGTAGCCCGAAATCGCAGTATCATGTAGAGACTCTCCTACCATGCTCATAACTCTCTAAGTAAAGACTTTTGGATAAAACATCCAACATAAATGATGATCGTGACTTCAATTAGAAGAACTTTCATGAAGGAAGTGTAATCAAATTCAGTCTCAAATCACGTGCATAATATGAAGAACGGGAAAATCCCTAATTGTGCGAGACTTCGGGAAAACTACGAATACACAACGTATACTCCATGAAAACTAGTCAAACCAAGTGAAAATGAACCTAGACTCACAGATCTACATGATGGTGTTGATTGCTTTAATCTTGGCCTGAGAACACCTACCTTTGAACGCTAAGAACTCTCTGCAGATTTCTGGTTGATGTAGAGCGAGGTTGAGGAAGACTACGATTTTCCCCAACCGTTCTCCACTTCCCCAGCGCTCCAAACTTGCTACTCTCGACCCCAACTTTTTGCTAAACCTTCCCCAAGAGTTTAGGGACGAGTTCTTATAGTTTTAGGGTGTAGTTAAGAGTCCTAACGAGACTAGGAAAGGGGCTGCGAGTTCTGTTTCCCACTTTCCATAAAATCTGGGATTCTCTTACCCAAAAGAGGTAGCAAAGGTTTAGGAAACCACCTCTTAGAGTTGGATCCGGTTTTGGCTTACCTTACATGACTAATACCTTAATTTTAATCCCTAACTTGCCCTCTCTAATTATCGCATAAATACATACACAAATTTCTAGGTAAATTCCTGTCTTAGTTCATTTATATCCTTGGGCCAAATGTGCTCTATTGGCCCAATCTTGTTAATGGGTCATTAACACATGGTATTGGAAGTCTCTCCAATATGTTTATGTAACTTATTCTCCTTTATTTTCAATATTTTTAAATACTAAATTTTCGGGGTGTT
Source organism: Colocasia esculenta (assembly GCA_014218235.1). Taxonomy (NCBI): domain Eukaryota; kingdom Viridiplantae; phylum Streptophyta; class Magnoliopsida; order Alismatales; family Araceae; genus Colocasia; species Colocasia esculenta. The sequence goes on from CM024766.1 coordinate 55,978,855, forward strand.
ACATCCTCCCTCACTTAAAAACAATTTGGTCCCATAATTTACACATAATGGCGTAGTTCGTACCTGAGAATAGTTCTGGGTGGTTTTTTTTCATTCTTTCCTCTATTTTCCAGGTAGCATTAGTAATTCCGTCTCGACTCCATTGGACCTTCACCATAGGTATGGTACGATTCCTGAGTCGTTGAATCTTCCGATCTAACAGTTTGATCGGTTTCTCTCATAAGTCAGGTCCTCCCGAATCTCCAAGTCCTCATGGTTGATTACATGGTCGGCATTGAATAAATACTTCCTCAACATGGATATGTGGAACACATTATGCACGTTCGCCAGTTGCGGAGGCAGTGCAAGTCTATACGCCACCTGACCAATCCTTTCCATAATTTCAAATGGCCCTATAAATCTGGGACTCAACTTTCCTTTGATCCCAAATCTTTGTATCCCCTTGAAGGTGAGACATTCAAGAAAACATGTTCGCCAACCTAAAATTCTAGTTCTCTCCTTCTCTTGTCAGCATAACTCTTCTGCCTGATTGTGCTATCTTCAGACGTTCCCTGACAATCTGAACCTTCCTGACAGTTGCCTCAATTAAGTCGGGTCCAACCATTGGTTCTCCCCAACCTCTTCCCAACAAAGGGGTGATCTGCAACTCCTGCCATATAAGGCTTCAAATGGAGCCATCTTGATACTTGCCTGATAGCTGTTGTTATATGCAAACTCCATCAAGTACAACTGATCATCCCATCGACCTTTAAAATCTAGCACCAGAGCACGTAGCATATCTTCCACAATTTGATTGGTCCTTTCGGTTTGTCCATCAGTCTGAGGATGAAAGGCAGCACTAAAGTTCAGTTTAGTACCCATTGCTTCTTGTAAACCCTTCCAGAAATGTGAAGTAAATCTAGGGTCCCGATCTGATATTATGCTAGATGGAACCCCATGCAGTCTAACTACTTCCTTAACATATAGTGCAGCCAATACATCCACTGACCATGTACTCTTAATCGGCAAGAAAAGAGATGATTTAGTCAATCGGTCAACTATTACCCAAATTGCATCCATACCACTTCTAGTCTTGGGCAATCCCATGATAAAGTCCATACCGACACTATCCCATTCCATTCTGGGATTTCTAGTGGTAGCAGTCCACCAGCTGTATGGAAATGCTCGGCCTTGACTTTCATGCATGTTAAACAGTACGATACATGATCGGCCACATCCCTCTTCATGTTTGGCCACCAGTACGACCTTTTCAAGTCTTGGTACATCTTTGTTGCTCCAGGATGAATCGTGTACTTGGACTGGTGAGCTTCATTTAATAACCTCTTCTTGAGCTCTCCATGATCAGGGACACATGTTCTACCTCGGAATAATAATCTTCCCTCAGCTGATAGTGTGAAGTCAGGTCTTTGTTCTAACTTCTCCCTGATCTCAACTAAGAATGGATCCTCTCCCTGTTTCTCCTTGATTTCGGTCAGCAGATCGGATTGTATTTGGAGATTGGAAATCATTACTTGTTTTTCCTTCTTTCCCATGTCTAAGTTCAAACTTGCAAATTGCTCCAGTAACTTCCATTCGCCCAGCATCATACTAGCTAGCATAGCTCCTGGTTGTCTACTTAGAGCATCTGCCACTACATTGGCTTTCCCAGGGTGATACTGAATGGAAAAGTCAAAGTCCTTAAGGTACTCTAACCACCTTCTTTGTCTCATGTTAAGCTCCTTCTGTGAGAACAAGTATTTCAAACTCTTGTGGTCAGAAAAGACATTAAATTGCTCACCATAGATATAATGCCTCCAAATCTTCAAGGCGAATACTACAGCTGCCAACTCCAGGTCATGAACCGGGTAGTTCACTTCGTGGATCTTCAACTGTCTTGAGGCATATGCTATTACATTCCCTTGTTGCATTAAGACGCATCCCAGACCTATTCCAGAAGCATCTGAACAAATTTCAAATCCTCCCTCTTCAGTGGGTAAGGCGAGGACAGGAGCAGTAGTCAGACACTTCTTCAAGTTATTAAAACTCTCTTCACATTCATCGGTCCACACAAACAGGCTTTCCTTCCGGGTTAGCTTGGTTAATGACACTGCAATCTTTGAGAAATCCTTTATAAACCTTCGATAATATCCTGCCAATCCTAGGAAGCTCCTGATCTCTGTGACGCTTGTCGGTCTTTCCCATTTCAGTACAGCCTCAACCTTTGATGGATCAACAGCGATACCATCCTTGGTTACCACATGTCCTAAAAAGGATACCTCCTCAAGCCAAAATTCACATTTACTTAGCTTGGCATATAATTCGTTCTCCCTTAAAATCTGCAATGAGATCCTCAAATGCTCCTCATGCTCTTCCTTTGTCTTGGAATAAATCAATATATTGTCGATGAATACCACCACAAATTTATCAAGATATGGGCGATAAATGCTATTCATCAACTGCATAAAAACTGCAGGGGCATTTGTTAGTCCGAAAGGCATAACAATAAATTCATAATGCCCATACCTACTTTGGAAGGTTGTCTTGTGAATGTCTTCTCCTTTGATCCTCAATTGATGATAACCGGATCTGAGATCTATTTTTGAGAAGTATCTAGCTCCAGATAATTGGTCAAAAAACTCATCAATCCTTGGCAGAGGGTATTTGTTCTTGATGGTTAACTGATTTAGTTGTCTGTAATCTATACATAGCCTCATCGACCCATCTTTCTTCTTGACGAAGAGGACAGGTGCACCCCATGGTGATGTGCTTGGTCGGATGAAACCCTTCTCTAACAGTTCCATCAGTTGCTCTTTTAATTCCTTCAGTTCTGCGGGGGACATTCTATATGGTGCCCTAGATACTGGTGCTGCTCCAGGGACCAACTCGATGGTAAAATCGACCTCTCGCTCAGGAGGAATTCCTGGCAAGTCTTCGGGAAAAACATCAGCGTATTCGCTGACAACATGGATGTCCTCAACCTTGACTTCCTTCTTTGTGATGACAACAGCAACAAGAAAGGCCGTACAACCTTTCCTCATCATCCTTTTGGCTTGTAGTGCAGAAATAAATGACAATCTCCTACGGTTTCTATCCCCTGTGAACACTAGTTTTGGGTAATGGCTAAAGGTTACCCGACTTCTCCTGCAGTTGATACTAGCCCCATGTTCAGACAACCAGTATGCTCCCAGTATCACATCATACCCCCCCATGTCCATACATATTAAATTTAATGGTAGGTTTTGAGTTTCAATCAACACTTCACTAGAGGGTATATGGTTTGTAAGATTGGTGCCAGGACCAATCGGGGTTGACACAACTATTCTAGATTTCATTGGGACGAGTTTCACAGGTAGGGTATCAACAAATGTTTGAGATATAAAGGAATGCGTAGCTCCCGTATCAAAGAGAACATATGCGGGTCGGGAAAGAATAGTAAGTGTACCTTCCACGATACCTCCTTCTTCAGCAGCTTTCGGTTCCTAGATAGCTTGCAATCGGCCTTGCCTCTTCTGTCAATTCGGACGCTTGTCCTGAGGAGCTTGTTCTTTCAGTATTGGACAGCCCGAGATCCTATGGTCACGACTACCACAGCGCAGGCATCTCCCTTGCGCTCTCCAGCATTGTTCAGACCGGTGACTAGCTTTGTCACAATGTTTGCACCATTCTCCCGTTGCCACCACTATCTGCTTACCTAACTCCTTTGGCTTTTTATCAGCTAGTTCATTTATTCCGCCACTGGGCCTTTTCTTCCCAATGGTCGGCTGATACCTTCCTGTAGAAGACACTTGCTCCCTTTTCGCGGGTCTTCCCATAATTCTTTCAGCACTCTCCATGGCATCTTCCAGTAACTGAGCCTTCTTTACCATGTCAGCATAAGTTGAATGTCCATTGGCGCCAGTTGAGTGATGAACAGGGGCCTCAAGCCATTCAGAAAGTGTTTCGCCTTCATCCTTTCTGTCCCAATTAAGTGAACAGCATATCGGGATAGACGAGAGAATTGGGCCTCATACTTAGCCACATTGAGTCCTCTCTGCTTCAAAGCCGCAAATTCGGCTGCTTTCCGTTCTTGGACCCTCTCAGAAAAGTACTTGGTGTTGAATTGCTCAATGAACTGAGCCCATGTTAGTTGCTGGTCATTCAATGTTGCTTCTACCGACTCCCACCATGCCCTGGCATCCTTTTCCAATTGGAAAGTCACCAGTAGTACTTTGTTCTGGTCTGTGCATTGCATGACCCTGAATATCCTTTCAATTTCCTTAACCCAATGTTCAACAACATCTGGGTCAGTACTCCCTTCAAACCTAGGCGGATCCATATTCCGAAAATTTCGATGGAGATCACCGGCTCCGCAGTTCCCTCCACCCTAGGTGGCTTGTAGGATAGCCTGAGTCAAGTTCTGTATTGTTCGTTGGATGTCCCTAGCCTGGGCACGTTCAGCGGCCATTAAGGTAGTAAGTACCTTCAAGATAATAATATGTTTCAGTCATCTAAATATATCACATGTGACTTCTATTCCCAATGGCTCTACCCAAGCTCACATTAGGTACGACAGATTTTGACTCGTGTAATCTAGTTTCATTCTATGTTCTTATTCCCCTGGACCCTAAAGTATAAGGGCTCTGATACCAACTGTCACGCCCCGATATTTAGCAGCGGAATAAATACCAAGGGACGTGAACGATACAAACAGACGTATCACAGTTGAATAGCGTAGAGTCAAAATTGAATATAATAACACTTTTTATATCATAATACATCATCAAAGGTACTCTTTATTCATTTCATTCAACTAGATACAACCTTACATAAGAAAGAACCAACTAAAGGATCCATTATGCAAATAAAACTTCAAAAAAAGTTCACTACTACATAGACTACTTAATTGTCTATTTATAAACTATCATCAACTCATATGGCGGGTGCTCATCACTCTTGCCCTGCCCCATCGGACTCCACTGGTTCTTCATCACTTCCTGAAAAAGGGTAGGATGATAGGGTGAGCGAACTAGCTCAGTAGGATTTACATCTCAATATGGTGCGGGCACTAGTATACATGATTAACATTTTAAAAAGGCAAGATATGAAGATGATGGCAATGCATGCAATACTAACAGATCGAGTAGCAAAGTGGAATGGATATCATTTCAGATCAAAAGTCGAGATGCATTTATACAGTGGACAGATATTTCAAGAATAGAATCGTATGAAAGATTGGCCATATTCAGACAGGTATCATGCGTTCATATGATTAGATGTATCATATCAAATCATATCATATCAGATCACATCAGACTTCTCATATCAAAGAAAGGCACATTCACACAAATCTTGCATATCGTATCAGTGCCATGCCACGCACCACAAGTCCATACTCCCGCGGTTAAAAAGTACATTATGGTGCTCCTCCCCAGGACCAGACAGGGCCCCTATTGCACAGGCATTGGTTCAAATTTGGACCGGAGTCCCATGTTGTGCCGAACAAACATATTCATATTATGGCCACATAGTTTCAATAACAAGCTCCTAGTAAAAGAAACATGATCATTCATAGAGTCAAGGTATGACAAATAGCTCAAGAGAACAAGGCAGGATAACGACGTATCTTATGTTTCATAATTCATTAATGTCTTGACATGAGGATGTTTCAAAAGACAGATCATATGCAGAACATGTACTCTCAATATCCCAAGAAGAGTGTGCCTATTTGTGCAAATATGTAAGTGACGAGTTACGGATCTTTCCTATCATGTATGCAATTGACAAATGATTATTTGAACACCGGAAAACATAAAACTATTGAAACTCATATGCAAATTATGACATTAACTCCACTAACAAGTCCATACTAACATGCATTCATCCCCACATTCATATCATATTCTTATCTTATCAATTGACAATAAGCAAGATCACAAGTTAATCCAATGGACATAAGATCAATCACAATTCACATTAGAATCGTATTCATATCATTACTATTTTTCAATGGGTTGATTTATTTTAGGTCAATGCATACCATATAACATCATGCACATACTAGTAGACATCATGAAATGATTAGACCTAAAATATGCAAATTTTTTGTAAGAGTAGTGTCGACACACCCCTTACTGGTGTCAACACAATGCTTCAGACACAAGACAAAATAAGGCAAAACTGGTCAAGTAGTGTCGACACTAGATCAGGTAGTGTCGACATAGTGCTTCAAATACAAGGAAAAAAGGTCAAGTAGTGTGGACACTAGATTAGGTAGTGTCGATACTAGAGACAGCTCCCAGAACACCTTCTGGCCAACCTGGGACAGTGTGTCAACACTAGCTCAAGTAGTGTCGACACTAGAGGCCTTCCCAGAACACCTTCTGGGCTATTTTGGGACAGTGTGTCGACACTAGCTCAGGTAGTGTCGACACTAGTGCCCTTCCAGAACAAAACCTATAAGTCATGTGGAACCCGAAAACACATCTCATGCAGTGGTTTACTTACCCTGCTTATAACTCTCTAATGAACGACATTTAGACAAAACGTTCAACACAAAAGATGACGAGATCAACTAGTAGAAGAATGTTGATGTTGGGAGTTTGATCTAATTCAGTCTCTAATCCCAAGAAAACATATGAAGAACAAAAAGTCAAGTGTAGCTCGAAATCATAGTATCATGCAGAGACTCTTTACCATGCTCATAACTCTCTAACAAAAGACTTTAGGATAAAAATCCAACATAAAAGATGATCGTGACTTCAAGTAGATGAATGTTCATGAAGGAAGTTTAATCAAATTAGGTCTTGAATCACATGCATAATATGAAGAACGGGAAAAGCCCTAACTGTGCGAGACTTCGGGAAAACTACGAATACACAACGTATACTCCATGAAAACTAGTCAAACCAAGTGCAAATGAACCTAGACTTAAATATCTACATGATGGTGTTTATTTCTTTAATCTTGGCCCGAGAACACCTACCTTTGAATGCTAAGAACTCTCTGCAGATTTCTAGGTTGATGCAGAGCGAGGTTGAGGAAGACTATGATTTTCCCCAGCCGTTCTCCACTTCCCCAGCGCTCCAAACTTGTTACTCTTGACCCCAACTTGTTGCTAAACCTTCCCCAAGAGTTTAGGGACGAGTTCTTATAATTTTAGGGTGTAGTTAAGAGTCCTAACGAGACTAGGAAAGGGGCTGCGAGTTCTGTTTCCCACTTTCCATAAAATCTGGGATTCTCTTACCCAAAAGAGGTAGCAAAGGTTTAGGAAACCACCTCTTAGAGTTGGGTCCGGTTTTGGCTTACCTTACATGACTAATACCTTAATTTTAATCCCTAACTTGCCCTCTCTAATTATGGCATAATTACATACACGAATTTCTGGGTAAATTCCTGCCTTAGTTCATTTATATCCTTGGGCCAAATGTGCTCTATTGGCCCAATCGTGTTAATGGGTCATTAACACATGGTATTGGAGGTCTCTCCAATATGTTTATGTAACTTATTCTCCTTTATTTCCAAAATTTTTAAATCACTAAATTTTCGGGGTGTTACATCCGCCCTCTCACTATGCGACCCAGGCCTTAGGATCCAAGTTGGCTGGGGAGTGCCCTCTACAAAGCGATCCGCCATTGTCCTGTCATAGGTCTCCTGCAGAACAAATTAAAAATGTATTATTCAAATCATATTTTTTTAATATCTAAATTGAATTCAAAAATTATATTTTGACTTACGACAATCGTGTGAGCACTCTCGCTGACATAGTCATCCGTCCCCTTATGCTTATGAGTCCGATCAAATAACTCGCGAAAAGTAGGGGCACGCTCGAGCTCGTGATGCTTACAATTCAACAAAAGTGGTTAGTTTCACAATAATAATTAATGTATTAAGCAATTGAACAATAATATGCTTACCAATTTCTAGTTGTGGGTCGCATAAGATACTGACCCACTAGTTTGCACATTTTTCTCCGGATGAGCTGCTCGATTGCATTTAGCCGCCTATGACCTCTCCTGCTATGGTCCAGTAGCCCAATGATGATAAAGGTGATGATCAGTCCATCTCCATATAAAATTTATTATGAATTATACATGTATTTTTGATGATTAACAAAACCTTGAATAAGTATTTTCTAACAACTATTTCTAAAGTTTATCCACAAGAAATAAATCCAGAATAATCTATAAGTTACCATCACTTACTGATATCTGAACTTCATCTCATATGTTTCTAAGTACACATCGATTTCCATCGCTACAACGATTTCATAAGTAAAACAATGATTTCCATCGCTATAACGATTTCATAAGTAAAACAACGATTTCCATCGCTATAACGATTTCATAAGTAAAACAACAATTTCCATCGCTACAACGATTTCATAAGTAAAACAACGAGTTCCATCACTACAAATATTTCATAAGTAAAACAACGATTTCCATCGCTACAAAGATTTGATCACAAACAACGATTCGCTCTGACTCAAACAACGATTTGCTTGTATTCAAACAACGATTTTGTCGTAAACAACGATTTGCCTTAATTAAAGAACGATTTCATCGAAAACAATGATTCGCTTATAAAACAACGATTTGCTTTCACATAAACAACGATTTGACGGAAAATAACGATTTCCCTTCATTTAAGTAACGATTTTTTTTTTTGGGCAAAAATGGTCCTCAGATATCAGGCTAGGAGAGTGCACCCCCCCCCCCCCCCAGCAGGGGAGAGTGTTCTCACTCCACCAGCGATGGTCTGGGCCGGACAAAAGACCGGGGAGGCTAGCCTAGTCGCAGGGAGGGTAGGCCAGTCTTGTCTAACATAGCAGAGCCCCTACAAGCCAGGGGTAACTCAGCTAAAGAGGAGTACACATGGTTTTCATTAATGGAACAAGCATAAAAAGCCAAGCCGTTAGCAACCTGATTCGCTTCTCTGAAAGTATGGCGAATGTGACTGTCATTTCTTGGTAGATAGCAAGGGCAGGCCGCCACCATCTTAAGCAATCCCAGCTAGGAGGGGATTTGGTGGAAAGAGAGGTAACTAGAGTAGCAGAGTCAGAAAATGTCATAGAGATGTGGAAACCAAACTCTTCTGCCAGCTTGAGACCATCATGAAGAGCACGAACTTCAGCTTGGAGACTGTTACCGAAACATAGTGGAATGCAAAGGCCAGGAGGATATCACCATTCGAATTCCTAATACAACCGCCACCACCACTGGGACCTAGATTGCCTTTGGAGGCCCCGTCCACATTCAAACAAAGACCAGATATAGGAGGGATCCAGGGAACAAGCCTCATCTTGGTTCTGCTAATAAGGGGTCCAGATGAAAAGAGCGCAAGGCAAGCAGTTGGGGCACATTAGGAGTATGCTTGAAAGTGACCTGCTTGAAGGCATGAGAGATCTGAAATTTATTGTTCTCGATGATGATAGTTTTGGATCTGGAATTCTGGTTATAGCGCCTCGTGCATCGTTCCTTCCAAATCTCCCACGTGATAAGGATCACGCCATAATGGTGTTTCCTTCCAAATCTATCATTTAAGTAACGATTTGATCACAAACTGTGATTTGATCACAAACAATGATTTGTCTTCACTTAAACAACGATTTCGATCTCACAACGATTTCTTCATTGAAACAACGATTTCATGATAGATTTCATTAAAATATACATGTATCACATTCTTACATGATTATATGATTGATGTAATTGCTATACAGAATATCCTTTAGCTTCAAATATTTTTAATCATGCATTATTTTATTAAAGAAACACTCTTTTATGACAATTAAGTATGAATATTTTCAAATCTATGCAGAATTCAAAAGCCTTCCCGCGCATCATACTGTATCCATGATCATGTACATTATTGTGATAGTACAATATACTTCCACACAATATATCCTGCATACCTTTCCTGTCACATAAAATGTAGGCTTACATAATGACATAATGGTGTTTCCTTTCTCATGTATATTCATACTGCACATCTACTAAACGTTGACTGACAATTTAGACAAGAGAAGCTGTCAAGGTGTCAGCATTTATTGTATGTAGGACTTTTGTATAAACGCACGTCAAAGACGGACTTGTCGACCTGACAAGAGAATGTAAGATTCAGACAATCTTTGCTTGAAGGTGTACGTGTCAATCAAGAATTAATGGCTGTAGTCTCACGTGCTCCATGCTTCAGACCTATCTCTCTAACGTGCATGAAGTTGTGAGACAACGGACACTTGAACAGATCTACAACGGTCATGATATTTCAGGGAGATAAGTAGAAGACTGGTGACTCCAAGAACCACAGCTAGACAACCAGAGTATTCAAATCTTTCAATCCTTAGAGAAGCTCGTAGCTCCAGTCATCTGAAGAACATCAAGAGCCAGTTGATCCAATCCAATCTTTCTGTATCTCTTAGCTCTCTGTGAGAATAGTGTATACTTTTGCGAGCTTGCGTAGATCTGAGAGGAAATTCCTTGTAATCATCTTGTGCCTCTCAGACTTCACCTCAGACCAAGCAAGTGCTAATAAGCTTGGTCTTGGGGCCTCCCTCTTTTGAACTCACTCTTGTGGTGAATCCTCTTCAGTTGTGAAAAGAAGACCTATTGTTGAATAGGTGGTTGTTTCCCTTTGGTAAGAAGGAAGACCTATTGGTACAGGTGTTGTTCTTCCTCTTCTGGTTGAGAAGAGAAGGCCAGCTGCGGCTGGATGTGTAAGTGTCCTTAAGGGAGACTGTACCCTCGTATAGTGAAATCCTAAGTGGTTGCTTGGGGACTAGATGTAGGACTCCTTGGGATAGGAGATCCGAACGAGGATAAAATTCCTGTTGTCTATGTGTGATTTCTTGTCTTTCTTTATTCCGTACTAACTGTCCAACATAGTGGTTGTTGTCAAGCGTTTTTATTTATAGGTATTTCTCGAAGAAGAATTTTTAGCAATCCATTCACCCCCCCTCTAGGCTTGCTATCTGGGCAACAAAAGGGACTCCCAAGAGTCCCTCCTCATCCACACCGGGCCATAATCCATCCAAGCCGTAGGATCCTCACTGCCTGTGGTCTTCACCGCCTTGTCCCGGGCCTCCCACATCGACTTTCTGAAATTAGTCTGGGCAGTGGACTCCCAGATGACTCGTGCTCAACGTAGATCCTCCGGTCTAGTGAACATGTACCTCCACTGTTTAGAAATGAAATTACTCAACTTTGTGCACTAACAGAGAGAGAGAGTAATAAAATAAATGACTTCAAATTAGTAAAAAATAATAATACTGTAAACATATCAAATAACAGATCTCGGACGGACGGGGGAACTCTTTCCATGAGTCCATGCTCCTGGAACGTGTGCGTGCAGAAACGATGTAATATAGCGGGAAGCAAGTCCTGGATCTATCTTCCCCCTGTAATTGCACATTAATTTTCTACATGAACTATATAACATAAATAAAAATACAGTAAGTTTGAAGTGATCAAGTTTACCAGAAATCCAGCATGGCTGGCGTCCAGCTGGCTGAGCCACCTCCTCCATCACTGAATGATGGCTCTCTACCTCTGTTGAAAACAATTAAGTACACTATTATTAAAAAAATTGGAAGACAAGAATTGTACTAAAGTATGGAAACATACATGTTCCTGCTGCTGAATGGGATGGGAAAGGTGACGCTATTGGGTGAGATGCAGACCCTGCAAAATTATATGCACGTTAGAAAATATAAAGTTAATATGAACAATAATATATAGAGTTTTGTGTTTGGGTACATATACATATACCTATCGCCGGGACAACTGGTGTAGTCGGGGAGGCGGACCCTGCAAAGCTATATGCACGTTAGAAAATATAAAGTTAATATGAACAATAATATATAGAGTTTTGTATTTGGGTACATATACATATACCTGTCGCCGGGACAACCGGCATAGTCGGGGAGGCGGACCCTAGAAAATTATATGCACGTTAGAAAATATAAATTTAATATGAACAGTAACATATAGAGTTTTGTGTTTGGGTACATATATATATACCTGTGGCTGGGATAACGGGCGTAGTCGGCCGGGAGGCGGACCTTGCAAAATTATATGCACGTTAGAAAATATAAAGTTAACATACACAATATAATAAAAGAATTGTGTTGAGTACATATATACCAATCGGCGTAGTCCTCGGCCTACAGAAGTAGAGGGTGCACCGAATGAGGTGGACCCCCTCCCACTACGTCATCCACGTACCATATCTCTATTGAGAACAATAAACATATAACATGTCATCAACACTCAAATTTGAAGTAGCTATTTAATAACATATAATTAGAAACAACACTCAATTCTTATAAAATTTTAAAATATTATTTTATTCATCATCAGATGCTGAAGATATGTCTAATTCAGCGCCATCTCTTCATCCTCATCATCGGTCCACTCTTCCTCCTCATCTGACTCCACCTCCCGCTCAACAACATGATCATCAAGGGCATTTGGGTCAACTTCTTCCTTTTCATTATCCTTATATAAGCAAATTGGTTCATTTATATCATCTACACTGAACTGCATAGAAGGAGCGAACTCTCGTGTGTCACTTTGGTCTGATTGGAAAAAATTGTCATTAACATCTTTGAGCTCTATATCAGCCAGGAGAAGCTCTACTAGATAGATAATAGCCTCGTTTTCACTCTACAAGCAGCCCTCCAGTCTCTCATTTGAGGGACGAATAGTTCAAATAATAATTTGTTGGGCTTGTGCCGCCAGAATGAATGGCTCATACGTACTCAACTTGGACTTATGTTTGACATTAATGAGCCCATATGTTTGTCATTATGAATAGAGGTCGGATCAAACAATGACACTTGAAGAGAAATACATTGTTGTCTTGTCCAAAAAATTGTAGTTCAATGACTTCTTCGAGAATGCCATAATAGTCTACTTCATTTTCATTGTAGGCACTTCCCTTCACACATACGCCGTTGTTCATCGTAGACCCATTCCGTCCATAATCTCTCGTGTGAAATCGGTATCCATTCACAATGTAGCCTGGCTAGACATGTACAATCTTCGAGGGCCCATAACTGATCTCTTGTACTCTTGAATCAGTAATAAAGACTTGTTCAACCTATTATTAAAAAAAGTGACAGACAATGACAAATTACAACAACTTATGCATAAGAACATAACACTTATGCATCAAAATATTTAGACACTTACTCGATATATTAACCAAGTAGCAAAAGACTTCTCCCGTTCCTTTTCAACCCGCACGTCAGTCAGACGTGGATTCCATTGCAATATGACTGAGTCAAACTCTCTGTAATGAAAATGCAACACAACCTCTAAGTTCTGTGATTGCAGCAAATGTAGCAAAATAAGCAGAACAAGTGTACAACAAAAGACTCTGTTGTGTTGTAAATGTAAGGGTCTACTTCTGCAAATTCATGAAGATGTACATCTCTGAAGCTACCAACTCTTCTTCGAGTGCGCGAGTAGAATAATATCCGAACGCTCGTCTAGGACAGTTGAATATAGAGAGTCAGTCAGACACATTAGAATATCCACCATCATCATTACGTGGAGGTTGAGTGTGTCGAGTTCTTATTTTCGTGTCAAAGTACATCGAATAAAAGTTCGATATCTCTTCAATAAGGTACGCCTGGGTAATGGAGCCCTCAACTTATGCTTTGTTGCAGACCTTCATCTTAAGATCGTGCATGCACCCATGACAACAATTCAAATGAATACATATGAAATATGAAAGATCGTCGTAATGTGAATAAATTGAGACATAGGAATATAACTCTCAAACGGATACATCCATCAAAATTGTAATGGTCCTCTGACTCTAGCATCATATGGCAAATGGATGATCAGGTGCTCCATTGAATCAAAGAATGTTGGAGGAATATCTTCTCTAATTTACAGACTGTCTGTACTATATTTTGCTCGATATTTTGCAAGTCATGAAGTATGAGTTCTGATGCACATAAAATCTTGAAGAATTGACTCAGCTTGGTCATTGCTCCCCATATCTACTTCGGCAACAACTCACGAAAAGCAATTGGAATCAATCTTTGCATGAAAACATGGCAGTCATGAATCTTCATTCTGTATATTTTCCCCTCATTGACATTTACACAACGGGCAATATTTGAGACATATCCATCTGGAAATCTCAATTACTTCAACCATTGACACACTTCCTTAATCTGTTTGGCCCCAAGCACATATAAAGCATTAGGTTGAACCACTTTTCCTCTGACATGCTGTAGTTCTAGTTCTGGACGTCTGCAAAGTACTTTCAAATCCATTTGTGCCTTGATGTTATCCTTCGTTTTGCCTTTGACGTCTATAACTGTTTTGAACACATTATCAAAAACATTCTTCTCTATATGCATGATGTCTAGGTTATGCCGTATCAAAAGTGTTGACCAATAAGGCAATTCCCAAAAGATGCTTTGCTTCACGCAATTGTGATCCTTCCCAAACCCTGGGATTTGTAGGGCACTACCAGCCAATTGTGATACAGTCGGTAAGTTCTGGACCCGCCTCTCCATGTTTCCACCAGACACCTGTTCCATATCTACCTCATCCATCACAATTGTATTTTTCATAAATTAATCCTTTTGCCTTTGGAAAGGATGGTCACTCGGTAGAAACCGACGATGAGAATCGAACCAACATACTTTTCCCCCAGATTTCAACATAAATGATTTAGAATCCTCCATACAATATGGACATGCCAACCTCCCATGTGTGCTCCAACCAAATAACATGCCATACACTGGAAAGTCACTTATTGTCCACATTAATGCAGCCTTCAAATTGAAATATTGTTTTCTGGATGCATCATAAGAGAGAACCCCATCTGACCATAACAATTTCAGCTCATCAATCAACGGTCTGAGATATATGTCTATATTGTTTCCTAGACTTTTTGGACCAAGAATCAGCAATGAAAGGAAGAGATTCTCATGCTTCATGCACATGCTTGGCAGAAGGTTGTACGATGTTAGAAATACTAGCCAACATGAGTAAGATGCCACCATGCCTCCAAATGGATTGAAGCCGTCTGTGCATAAACATAGCCGCACGTTGCTTGGATCCCTTGAGAAGTAAGGATGAGTATGGCTAAAATGAGCCCAAGCTCGCCATCGGCAAGATGACTGATTTCACCATCATCACGACGGGCTCTTTCTGCATGTTAAGTCATATGTCCAGTTATCTTCGGGGACATGAACAACCGCTGCATCTGGGTGTGATCGAAAAGTACCGTAGTGACTTATATGGACATCCTTCTGCTTTGACTTGTCTTCTCTTAGGATTGAATCTATCATGCTTACAGATACAACATAATGTCTTATATGTATCATCTTTGTAGTACAACATACAATGATTAGGAGATGCATCAATTTTCATAAAACCAAGCACTAGATCATTCACCATCTTCTTCGCACGGTAAAAATGTAACGACCTTCTTCATACCGGTACTATTATACTAATCCCCATCGGTACAAAGAGTGCCGTCACAGTGGGATAATAAACCAACATTAAACGATAGGTTGATGTGTACATGAATACAATTGAGTACAATGGGAATAAAATGAAATTCTCATTCTCATTCCATCATCATCACACATTCCACAATCTTTATAGCAATGAAAGAAATGACCATGTCCGCATTATTACAATTTCAAAAGAACTACATTGTCTATTACATTGTCCATACGAATGACATTATTCATACTATAAAATATAAAACTACTAAAAAGTCTCCACAAGCAAGTACTCCTCTTTTTCGACGTCCATCTTCACTACACCCTCCTCAGGCACGAGAACACTTGTCACACCTGTACGCCAAAGCAAGTATGAGTCTAAAAGACCCAACAAGCAATCTAAAGACTCAACTTTACACATATCACGCACATGATAAACTACTAAACCACAAAGAAACACATGTTATCATTTAAACCATAACAATTTACATGGCACATGCTTTATTTAATTAACTACACATAAATCATCCAAACACGTTCCTAACTAACACATGCTCATATTAAATTATGGATGATAAACATACACCTATGCATGCTTTCTACACCTAACATGTAACATGATTCAACAGTCCAAACATTATCTATATTATGGTACAACTCTACTAACTAAAGCATGGAGTTAAGCACAAAGTAAAGAGCAACCTAGCATGATATATATTCATATTTCACATACACTTTTCACATTAATTACACATTTCAATTTATGTTTTAATATAAATAAATCACAATTACACATGATATCACATTTTATTAAACATGGATGAAGGTTTAAAACATATTCAAGTCGGTTGGCAACTATACACAATTTAAGCATGTAACTGTACTAAGTGAATAGCATGTCTATCATGGAACTTAGACATTCTTTCATGTATTTATCACAATCATAATCATACTTTACTTGCTGTTTTGACATGAATTAAACATAATTACATGGTTTTACAATTTTCAAATGCTATCTTATCATTTAACAATTTCACATGCTCATCTTTTACTTTGCATAATTCACGTATTCACATACACATATCACATACATTACTACAGGGGGTATTAAACTATATAACATGATACCAAACATGATGTTATATCTAACATATTAACATATGAATGATATGGATATATGCCTTATTACCTTGGTTTCACATGCAATCATGCTCTCATAACATTTATTCTCCCTTACACATCATTTCACACATTCTTCACATCATTTAGTCTTGCACTTTTACTTATCACATATCACATCACTTGCACTTACCACGTGCCACATTCACATGTCACTTTACACTTTATTACTATTTTATCACTTAAGTTGCCGTGACACATAGTCCTAACTACCATCTAGAGGACGCACGCACCCATATCACATAGCACATAGCACATAGCACTTCACTTCACTTGACACATACCCGCGCCTGGGCAATCTAGTGGCGCATCTTGGTAACTGTGCAGACCGGGAGAAGCACTCTCCACTGTATCCAGTGGTACTTGTCCACCTCTAGGGTTTCATCCTAATGCCCTTAGGATATATTTTACATACGTTGAGCCTTCCATAGGGACTTTTCTATCGTACAACTCTCAGACCTCTATGGTAGTAGTGCCAATATGGGCCACATTTTTACATTAAGCACATATCATATTTCGTCTAGTTTTACTCACACTTAATTCACACTTTAATCCTTTTTGCACATGCACTTTGAATAATAATCCCATTTCAGGTTACAGAGTTTAATCTTACTGTTCAATAGTGATAAACAACTCAAAATAGTATACTAACATGCTATTAATACTAAATTACATGATTACAACTAACATGCTCATTATTGTAGACACCCATTTCTGGCCCATAGGTCGAGCAAAATCCCTTGTCGTATCATTGACGCCCCACGTTGGCTCATCATCGTCAAGCTGGCTTTCTCCGATCATGACATCATTCCAGTAGTTCATCGCCCTGGAGGACTCTTCCTGGTCAAATCAATCTCTTTCACTATAAGCTCTCTGAGTATAAGTCCGATGTTTCATCCCGAAGGCTGTGCATGGCTGGTTGGACGCATTACGTGCCGAAATTCAGAAAAGACCAGAAGGCGACAGGCCCTGGGTCGCCTTCCTGAAGATGACAGCTCCTATGTCATGTTCATAATTCCATATTAAATCCTCAGAAAATCGCAAAACGACTCAAGTCAGCTTCCATATGAGGAAGGCGACGTATCGAGCCGTCGCGTTCAGAAGGCGACACCAAGGCCGTCGCGTTCAGGCCTTAAACAGGAAACTCAATCCGAAGCCAATTTGGACCCATGCTATTGATGGTAATTGCTTCATTTGGACGTCCAAATCAAGTCCAAATCCTCTCAAATTCGGAGCAGACCTTCCTAACATGTTCCTTCCGAGTTCTAATAACCCTTGCACAGCCATACTTGCCCAGAGTCGGACTCTTGCCCATTATTCCTCTCAGACCTGAGTTGGGAATAATCACCCATAGGTACCTCGTCTTTGCATCTTTTCGGGCAAGGCCAGATTCTTTGTTTTCTGAGCAAGAGAGCTCCATCTTCCACGAAGAGAGTTTTCCCTCCAGACGATCAGCAAGAGCCCTCCAGGGCGTTTTCCCATTGGCTACACAATTCTTCTTCCCTTCTTCTCTTTATTTCTTTGATTTCATGCATGCATAGCTTCGTTTTCTTTCTAGTTTAGCATTAGATCACGACACACACACCTATTCTTAACACCCACAGAGGGTAAAAGCCCCAATCTTGTGAGTTCCCCCATAATAGTTCATGATTTCATGCTTTTCATTGAATAGGTCTTCTACACACGAGTTCTAATGGGTGTTTTGTCTGTTTAAATCACTTTGGCAGGTTTAAAGGTCAGAGCAAGGTGAGGCTCTTGCCCCTCGGCCGGATGAGGAGCAGGAAGACGAAGAACCCAAGTCTCCATCCACTGAAGAAGGAGGCGACGACCACTGTGTCGCGATCAGGAAGGCGCCAGCGCCTACGTCGCGTTCACCACAAAGCATCGCGACGCCCACTCTGTCGCGTTATCAGGTACGCTTTCCTCTTCATCCTTCCTTTCCAAGGTAGCCAGTCCTCCACCTGAATATCAAGAGGTGACTGCGTTGGTGGCGATCACGATCAGTTCCTAATCCCTATACCTTTCGCAATCAATTTCAAAAGGGGATACAAATCCCGTGATTACACCTTTTGGCGATCACGGTGGGACCACTTGTGCCCATCACGCTTGTTCTTCCTTTCCCTGCCGTCCCTATCATCTAACAGGTGTGTTGTTTGTTAGTTTTCTTTTTTGTTCTCTTCTTTGAGTTTGTTAGTGTTCTGCGTTTCTTGGTGAGAAGGTGACAACAAGGGCGTCGCGACCCGAGTAGCGACACGCTGCACGTCGCAATCAGGTTAGTACAAAGCCTCTGTCTTGTCCGGTTGTGTGCAGTGTGCTGTGAGAAAAGTGACGTGTTGATCGTCGCGTTAAATAAAACGACAGCAGCCGCGTCGCCATCAGGTACGCGCTCTACCCATACACTTTTTCCATTATTTTAAAGTCTGCTGAAGTCTGGGAGGAACGCGACAAGGGTTGCGTCGCTTTAAAGGAGGCGACAGGGGCATCGTCGCGATCAGGTCAGTACTCTGGTTTCATTGAGTTTCCTTGCAATTTTGGGTTTGCTTTCACATACTCCATTCAGATTTCATCATGCCATGCTCTTTTCCATGCTCTTGAGAGTTTCCACTCTTGTATTTTATAGGGTTGTTTGGCTTTTTCGTGCATAATTAGTACTTAATTGCCCTCTGTCCACTGCGAGAAGCAACGCGACAGGGTGACGTCGCTATCTTGGTAGCGACATCCTCCTTGTCGCCTTCCCTCTCTGAGAGCAATTAGCCCTAATCTTGTTGTGTTAGTACTAGGTTAGAATCATGCATGCACTCCGGTGCACATAGGATTTGCATACATCTTTCCATATTCGTAGTATAAGTTTCCTCCTCAGCGACGTTCGCTCTCTCGGCCACATATTCCTTGTGTCTGACTAGAGCACTCGCTCGAGGGCCTCGTAAGTCCCTGCTGACCGTGGATTCCCACACGGTCGCCGGGCTGGTTGTACCCGTCGCCACCTAGGATCGAGTCTAGATTCATTTGGCAAGGTAGAGAGAACCCTAGTCCTACCCGAAGTTGGAAGCCTTCTCCCATTTAGGAAACCTTCCTCATTTGGAGAGAACTTGCTAAAAGTCAAAATCACTAAAAGGCAAATTCAAATCAATTAAAAGTAACCATCATCATTGCCAACTGCTTGCTTTGGGTGAGACGTTTTCTCTTTCCTTTTGTCTGCATAGGATTGTTTGTTTAGGAAACTAAGAGTCTGTCTAGGTTAGGTTGTCTCTCTCAAGTCTGGAAAGGTTCTCCCCATCTCTCCACCCACTTTCCAGACATGGAGTCTTTCTTGAACCCAATCTACAATAGTGAGAATCCCGACACTGCCCTCCAGAATTCCCGGGATTACGAAGAGTCCCTCGAGGTGACCCAGCCTTGGGTCGCTACCGTCCATACCTCTGAAGGTCGTCGTCGTGACGAGGGCAGCCCATCTCGGAACACCCACCCTCCTCAATCGGACGATCAAGCCGCTCAGCTCTTGCACCTAATTCCTCAGCTTGATCAGTCCCAAATCCAGACCCTCATGACGGCCCTAAAGGAAAGGCCGCTTCCTCACCCTCACCCAAAGCGGGCGCATCACACCCGCAGCAGCTACATCCGGCCCCCACGTCACCATGGGACGAGCCGACAACACCCTATCCGACCGCGGACCATCCGATTTACGCCATTTGAGTCTAAGCACTATATTCCCCGTGAGTCGAGGGCGCGGTCTCCACCCTACCAGCCATGTTACTCCCCTCATCGTCCTGAGCACACGCAGGCCACCCACCTCTCGTGCCTCGTCCATCTACGCTCAGCCATCCGCCGCACCGGACATGATGTCCGAGTGGGCGTCCATCAAGAAGAGAAGCTCCAAGAGCTCCGTAAGCAAGTCGACCCTAGGCAGCACCACGATGTGCATATGCCAAATTTCAATGGCCTATGGGTCCCCTCTCCATCCGAGCTGCCGAAGTACCGCAAGTACAACGGCTCAGGCAATCCATACACTCATATCAAGGACTTCATCTATAAGTCCGCTCCCTACCAGCATGACCGCCGTCTCATGGCATATCTTTCCGCCGTCACTGAACGGGCATGCTCTTGATTGGTTCTACTCCCTGCTACCCGAGGACGCTGAGGACTTCGCTGTCGTGAAGGCCAGTTCCTCGAACAATTCCAAGACAGGGTCGGGCCTGAATATTCCCTTACGGATCTCATAGCTGAAAAGATGAAGCCGATGAGGATTTCTCAGCAAATGCCGATAGTGGAGGAAATGGCCACCAGAGTTCCGGGTACCTTCCAGAGGGGAGAAGGTAAGATCATCATCGCCAACGCCAAACCTGCCTACCGCAACATTTTGGCGATGAACGATATCTCCAATATACATCAGCTCTACAGCCGGGCCCGGTTCATCCAGACCCAGCTCAAAGATTCTCCATCCATTCCATGTTTGAACCCAAAAGTCTCGTTCCAAAGGACCTCAGGGCCTGTCACCGAAGGCGTCCAAGTGAACGAGCAAGTAAGCGCGTTCAACCCTACGGCCAGAGCCAAAACGCCAATACAATGCCCAGGGTCAGAACCTTACCAATCCGCCACAAGGGCAGCAACAGCGCCAATACAACCAAGTACCACCTCTGATGGCTCTCAACAAAGGCGTCCATGGGCCCTAGAGAGCTCACTATCCACCATTGCCGGAGACACTCTCCGAATATTCTTGGCCTTGCTCTCCACAGACGCCATTAGGCTCCTCCTGAGAGACCTCTGAACCCGAGTGTGGATCAACCCGATACTGTGTTTTTCCACAGGCAGCCTGGTCATACCATCGATCAGTGCTTCACATTTAAGGACTGGTGTATGACTTGCATGAGCAGAAAAGGATAGATTGGACAGCCCCTGGCAGGTGATCGAGACATCAAAGAAGGCAAAAGACAACAACAGCAGCAAAGGCAGCAGCGCCAACCACCCCCTCCACAACAACAACAGTAGCAACATCAGCAGCCCTTGCGGACCTCGGGATCGTCCACAACCCCTTACCTAACCATCCACCAGCTCCGAACCCTCTACCACCACAGCAACCTGCCCAGGTAACCCCATCGTCCACACCCTCCTCCGCAGCAAACTGGACATACGATGATGAGCTGGACGTTCAGCAGATGATGGCCATTAACCATATCCTATCCAATCCCAACAATACAACCAGCCTACACGGCTCCCCAGTCAGTCCTTCTGTAGTTTCCATGGCCAACGCCGTCATACTGCCCGTCAGTTAGCATCCGCGCCAGTTGTTAGCTCACCCATCATCCTACCTTCGCTCCACCTGTCTCCATACCTCTACCCCCTATCATATCCACCTCTCACCCATCATCCTACCACCACCTGGGTCGGACCAACCCTCCGCCGCAACATTATCCTCCGCTAGACAGCCACCTACCAATCTGACCACCCTACGAAGCGGGCGAGTCTTCGCCGCCCATACCCACCTATCTCCACCACCACCACGTCCACAAACCCCCAGCAGGTCCTACAGCCGCCACAGCAACAGCAAGCTCCGCAACAAGCACAAGATGAGGGTTGATTGAGCCACGCCTGAACCCACTATGACATCCTCAAGCACCTGGACCACGTGCCAGCCAAGATCTCCATTCTGGAGTTGATAAAGAAGTCTAAAGAGCACCAGAAGCCCTGAGGAATTCCTGCAGAAGGTGGTTGTAAAGAATGAAGACATGATGGTAGACAAGCTACCTAGTGCCCTGGCCATGGTGACTCGCGGGCCGACATCACATTTGCAGAAAATGAATTAGCACCCCCAGAAGCCAGGAGGCTCCCCTCTGTGTCACTTTCTCTAGTCATCAACCATATAGCAGTGGGAGCGGCACTGGTCGATACGGGGGCATCCATAAATTCTGCCCGCTGAGTATGCTAAGAGCCTGTGACCTGTCAGAGGTATGCTGAGGCCGACGCCCACCACCATTGCCGCATATGACAATTCCAGAAGATCCTGCCACGGCATGGTGATTGTGCAAGCCGAACTGGGACCCCTCTCGCCGTCACAGTGGACTTCTACTTCTAGATATCGATCCCATGTTCAAGGCTATTTTAGGGCGCCCTGGTTAGAGTCACTAGGAGCTGTGCCATCTACCGCACCCATGTCTGAAATTTCCTTCCAAGGCGAATTATCAAGGTCAAAAGCATAGCCACCACTCACTTCTGTAGATGCCCTCCACGATACCCACCTCCCAGCTGTGTGGCCAGCCAATAAACCCATCGTCTCAGTGCTAGACATCAACTACCCTGGAGCTACACGTTCCAGTCCCAGCGAGGTCAACCTAGCCCAGGTCAATGGGTCAAGAGAAAAGAGCCACTAAGCACGAAGGGGTGGCAGATTATGATGAAATTGGGGTATGAATAAGGCAAGGGCCTAGGGCCGAGCTACAAGGTTATAGTCAAACCCATCCCAAGATCGTCACACGAAAGCCGATGGGGCTTAGGGTATAGGGAGAATCCAAACATGGTCATCCAGCACATCCACTCTTAAGGCCGACCGAGAGCCACTCACCTGGACACTCTGGTGTCACTTTATCAGGGGCCTACCCAACCTGGATACAACACCGTGGTAGTCGAGGCAGAACTCTCACAGCACGAGGTGCATGGCCGGAACTTCTCTCGGCACATGGCCCCATTGCTGACCTATAGAGCCCTAGAAGCCCTCCGTCCGACCAGGAGGAGAAAGACCGGAGACCCAGAGGCTGAGTGGTATAGATGGTTCGACATAGAAGACATCACCATCGCCTTCAGTCGACTGTTCTGGGAAGAGGAAGAACCTGGCCGCCAGCTGCGGAAGAATTTCTATATCCACCCGTTGCTATCACATCCAAAAGGCAGCTCATGAGCGATGCCTCAGACGTAGGAGAGCCGAACATCCCCTACGAGGAGGGGAACACTGTTGATAACTCTGGAGAGGCACCTGCCTAGCCATCCACCCATCCCTCCTGGATTCCTCCTTCCCAGTCTGGTCCCATCCTCTCCTCCGTTGCTGATCCAGCTGACTCCCCAACTCCTCACGGCGGCGCACAGCCTCCTCACACCCCAGCTCCCACCGGCTGTCCTCCGCTTCGCCCTTCAAGCTGATCCAGGCGACCACAAAGTCACCCTCTCCTGTTGCATTCTCTCCTCCGATATCCAAAAAAAATGTCCACTTTCAATGCATGTTGAGGTCGAGGAGCCGGCATATGTCCTGCACTCTGCTGATCAGGGGCACCCCTCGACTAAGGGTCCCCCATGCTCCTTCATTAGGAGCCATTCTCTTCGAGGACACCATGTCCTCCCCCAGTCTTGTAGAGTCGTCTAGTTTAGGAGAGTCTAGGGTAGGTGAGTCTAAGTAGATAGGCCTAGGATGGAGTCAGTCAGCCCGCCATCCGCCAGTTCCAAGCACCGTCCTAGGAAGCAGCGGGGAAAAGCTATTCCCCGGAGATATCTTCAAGAGCTAGCTCGGTGGTGTCAGCGCTGCTATTGTAGAGGAGTTCACGAGAGAAGCGCTGGTATTCGAAGGGTGTTTTGAGCAGGATGGGGTGTTCATAGACCGGGTTGTGTCTACGAAATAATGAATGATGAGGACCCAGTCGATGAAGAGGATAGAGAAGTAGATGACGCTGCCGAAAAATATCCAGTGGAGTAAGAGGTTCATTCGATGAGCCTACAACTGCAGTGGATGAATCTACTAAGGAAGTCAACCTTGAACAGAAGAAGATCCCAGGACTGTGATTATCTCAGCAAATCTCCCTCCTAATGAAGAAGAGGAACTAGTGCAAATCCTGAGGGAATACAGGATCATTCGCCTGGTCTTACGGGACATGCCCGGCCTAGACCCCTCACTAGTGGAGCACCCACGGTACTGAAAGAAGGGCAAAGGCAATCAAGCAGAAACTCTGAAGGTTCCACCCACTCACAGCCCTGAAGATGAAGGACGAAGTAGATAAACTCCATAAGGCTAGATTCATCAGGGAGTGCTTTATCCGAACTGGGTGGCCAATATAGTCCCTGTCATGAAGAAAGACGGCAAAGTCAGAATTTGTATCGACTTCAGGGATTTGAATAAGGCATGTCCGAAGGACGACTTCCCGCTTCCTCATCTTGATGTACTTATCGATAACACTGCTGGGTATGAGACCCTCTCATTCATGGATGGATTCAGGATATAACCAAATCCGTCTATCTCCTGAAGATCAAGAGAAAACATCCTTCACCACACCCTGGGGAACATACTGCTATGTAGTCATGCCGTTTGGGTTAAAGAATGCCGTCGCTACTTATCAGAGGGCGATGATGGCCATTTCCATGATATGATGCACGTTTATGTAGAGGTATACGTGGATGACATCTTGGTGAAGTCAAGAACCAGAGAGACCACCCCGAAATCCTAGCCAAGTGTTGCAGAGGTCTAGAGATATCAGCTGAGAATGACCCGAAAAAATGCGTGTTCGGGTCTCATCAGAAAGCTGTTGGGTTTGATAGTCCACAAGTGGGGCATTGAGATTGATCCAAACAGGCCAAGGCAATAGCAGAGATGCCGCCTCCAAAGAACATCGCGCAATTAAGAGGGCTGATCGGCGTTTGCAATTCATCAGAAGATTTATCGATTCGGATGACCGGATAGAGAGTTCCAATTTCCCAAGACAAGGCTACCTAACAGTGCTAGTGTGTATGCGTACGCGTGTCTCAATTCTCAACATCGGTCTCAAACTCGCAGGAAGCACTTGACATTATAACTTGAGAAAACTATGCACTTTAACAATCATGGTGCAAGACTTTATCATAACCATTATCATTAACGTGGAAGAACATTAGGAAGATTAAATCACAAGAAACATGAATGGATCATAACATTTAAGGAACCCTTAGAATAGCATTCATGTAATAAAAGCTTTAAATGGGTTTAACATTTTTTAAGTCATTAAATAAAATCATGTAATGATCAGACCTAAGACAGACACTACACAGTAAATATCATATTTAAACAGATCTTGGGTATATGCGAAAAACTTGGTAAGAAAACACGTGGTTTCCGTAAAAATCCTGAGATCGCGACATAGCCATATAAGGAAGGTGACGGGTCCAGATCAGCCAGGCAGAAGGCGACATGGGTACTGTCGCAACCAGAACGCGACAGAGGTCTGTCGCGACCCGACCTCAGAATGCGACATATCGGCCGTCGCGTTCACAGGGTCTGCGCCTGAGTCCGACAGGGATCTGACATGCTCTGGTTTAGACTACCATGATTTGACCCAGGGTGATATTCATGAAACGCCTATATCCTCTATATGCTGACCTTAAGAAAAACTTACAACATAGAAAATGTCGAGGACATCTATTGGCGAACTTTTGTGTTGTGGGCTGGGTCTGAATCGGTCTCTAATTACATGAAATACAGGAGAAAGTAGGAAGCCCTAAACATGCATGACTTCATGGCAACTTACATGTTAGACTTGTAACATGAGATCTACTGACATTTGACAAAAGGTCTAACATAAAAGATTACAAGGACAACTAGTATAATAACTTTGTTGTTAGGGTTTTAACCTAATTCGGTCTTGAACCTTGTGAAAAACATGAATAAGTGAAAGTTAAATGCAACCAGAAAACGCAGTATCATGCACGGATCTATTACGAAGTTTATAACTCTCTAAATACTGACATTTAAGCCAAAACATTAACATGAAAGATGACCATATCGAGTAATACCAATAACTTTCATGTTGGAGGCTTGACCTACTTCGGTCTTAATCTCGAGAAAAACCGGAAAAACCTAAGGCTAACTGCAAACCCGAAAACACAGTATTATGCATGACTCTCTTACGGGTTCATAACTCTCTAACTAAAGAGTTTTAGACAAAACGTTGAACATGAAAGATGATCGTGACTATAAGTAGAAGAACTTTTATTTTATGATTTAGTCTAATTCGGTCTCAAATCGTGTGAATAATAAGAAGAACAGAAAAAACTCTAACATGCGCGACTTGGAAAAATGTTTATATAATCAAATCTACTAAATAAATTCGATGAAACCAGTGGTAATGAAAGTTAACTTGATGCTCTACACATTGTATAGGATATGTTAAGGTTTGGCCCGAGAACACCTACCTTTGGTTGACTTCAAGAGAGTGGTTTGTGCAGGTCGCAGCAGATGAGAAGGGGAAGAAGAACGGCTTCTTGTGGTCGTTCCACAGCTCCTCAGCCACCAAGAGCTCCTCCACACGACCCTAGCAAGTTCTAAATTCGTTCCTAGGGTTGGGTGAAGAGTATTTAAGTAACCATGATGTTTAGGAGTCCTATTATAACTAGGAAAAAAGATTTCGGATTGGCATTTTGGTTTCCTATTTTTGATGATTTCCTCCTCCCTTTGAGTGTGTGAGGCATTAGGAAACCTCCCCTCATAGTTAGGCACGATTTGGGTTGCCATGATGCATGATTGCATCCCAATTCAACTCAAATTGCCTCTTTCTAATTTCAGCCTATTTAGAGTTACGAATTTGCTGCATTTTCTTGTTTCATTTGATCTTTGGTCATATGGGTCCATTGGCCCACTTATGATATTAGGTCATTATTATATCTTGTTAGAAGCATTCTAATATTTTATTTTAATTATGATTGCTTCGTATTTCCGTGTTAACGGTTTTCCGACTCGTTTCTTATGTGGATAATCGGTCACAATAATTCTTAAACCTAGCTCACATGATTTTTATTGACCCAATTTTATTGATGGGTCATATAGGATATTATTTGAAATCTATTTATGATTTTATTTAATTTCCTGACTCGTCCAAGTATGTGTCATAATGATATTTCGACTTATTCATGAATTACGATAATAAGTCGCGAAAACACTTTAAACTTAGCTAATCCAATTTTTCTTGTCACAAATTTCTTTGTGAACCGTTTAGTAATAATGTTTGGGGTTGATTTATAATTCTACGAATTTTCCGATGTGTTTTTAGCACATACGATAATGATACGTATGTTTTAAATACTCTGATATTATGGAAATTTTTATTTCTATTTATTTGAATTTTTTTATGTAATTAAAATTTCTGGGGTGCTACAAACCAACTTACCTCTCTCACTCCTCGCTCCGGCTCAAGTGGTTGGGAACGTCTGTAATCCTCATGAGAGCTTCAAAGGTCGCCCGAGCACGCTTCGGACCTTCGTAGACCGCCTCCCCACCCATGGGATCAAGAGGAGCTCTCTTCATGGCCATGAGAGCTTGCAAGACTTGAAGAAAAAGAGAGAGGTGAGAGCTCCGAATTTGGCTTCTCATCCCCTTTATTTATAGAGCCATAATACTCCTGTTCCTGCTAGGAAAGGGTAGGGAAACCCATTAGGAGTAGGACCTTTAGTGAGAGCAATAGGAGTCAAGTGAGAGTCAAAACCAAATCATATGCTGAAGGCTTTGAGCTCGGGCTGAGAAAACCTGTGAAGCGACATATCGACCTGTCGCCCTTCAAGGTGGCGACAGGCCTTGCGTCGCCTTCTTCAGTCAAGGGTTGCGATAGGTCATATGTCGCCTTCAGACCAGTCTGTGTTGTCTTGCTTATTCTTTTGTGACTGTTCAGAACATTTGCACATATGCTTTGATGTCATTGTTTGGTGCATTGTATCATGTCTATCTTTATTGCTTGATTATTGAAAATCCATAAAATCAGAAAATGCAGGAAAATCCATAAAATTCTGAAAATCAAGAGACGTCCATCAGGTAAGTCAGGTAAGTATCTCTAACCCTAATCCCTCGCATTACTATATGATCTACACTGTTATATCAGCTCAAGGACCGGTTGGTTCCCAGTGTGTTCCAGGATCTGAGTTCCCTTCATCAAAAAGGATGATCTAAGTACACGCTACTAATCGCTGGATAGGCTGTTGGATGATATGACTCGGGGACGATGGATTCCATCGCACGTCGGGGATGCGAAGTGTCTTGACCCTTGCTTATATTGTCTAGCAATATTATCCTTGAATACTTCTTATTTCTCTCTTTCTTGCATTCGCTTTTATGATTTCCTTTTTTCTTTAGCCCAGCATGCATCATGTAGGGATTTTGAGCTTCACGAATCATGATTCGTCAAGTCAGCTTCTCAATGATGTCCCAACCCAGATCCGCATTCTCCAGACAGAATTTCACTTCGAATTTGAAAGTTTTCCTCGAGCTTGTGCTCAGCCCAGTTTACCAGTGATGGTTCCTATGCAGGATTCCTCTCATCCCCATTCGTTATAACAGTCATCCCTTTATCCCCGATCCGCCATTAGTCGTGACCCGTTCGAAGGCCAGAGTCGAATCGACCGCTAGGCAGCACCTATCCCCTAATGAACGAACCTGCACGCAAGATAGCAGGGTCCTCTTGAATCAGGAGGTTGATCATTCTTTTCTTTGATTTTCATTTGTCCCCATAGGAACCATCCTCACACTCTGTTCCCAGCCATGTTCGAAGTTAGCCAGATAATTCTCGCTGCTTATTCGTCCAGAATGGGTGTCTCTTTACCTTGATGCCCACTTTTCAGCTCATTCCGCTTCATTCCGCTACATTGCCGTTTCACGCCACTTTCGCTCCATCATCGCTCCACTCCCTTGCAAAGTAGGCATCAAGGAGGGGCAATCTGTAGACAACCATTTCTGGCCCATAAGTCGAGCAAAATCCCTTTTCGTATCATTGACGCCCCACGTTGGCTCATCATCGTCAAGCTGGCTTCTCCAATCATGACATCATTCCAGTAGTTCATCGCCCTGGGGACCTTCCTGGTCAAATCAATCTCTTTCACTATAAGCTCTCTGAGTATAAGTCCGATGTTTCATCCCGAGGCTGTGCATGGCTGGTTGGACGCATTACGTGCCGAAATTCAGAAAGGACCAGACGGCGACAGGCCCTGGGTCGCCTTCCTGAAGACGACAGCTCCAATGTCGCGTTCATAATTCCATATTTTAAATCCTCAGAAAATCGCAAAACGACTCAAGTCAGCCTTCGATATGAGGAAGGCGACGTATCGAGCCGTCTCGTTCAGAAGGCGACACCAAGGCCGTCGCGTTCAGGGCCCGTAAACAGGAAACTCAATCCGAAGCCAATTTGGACCCATGCTATTGATGGTAATTGCTTCATTTGGACGTCCAAATCAAGTCCAAATCCTCTCAATTTGGAGCAGACCTTCCTAACATGTTCCTTCCGATTCTAATAACCCTTGCACAGCCATACTTGCCCATAGTCGGACTATTGCCCATTATTCCTCTCAGACCCGAGTTGGGAATAATCACCCATAAGTACCTCGTCTCTGCATCTTTTCAGGCAAGGCTGGATTCTTTGGTTTGCTGAGCAAGAGAGCTCCATCTTCCACGAAGAGAGTTTCCCTCCAGACGATCAGCAAGAGCCCTCCAGGGCATTTCCCATCGGCTACACAATTCTTCTTCCTTCTTCTCTTTATTCATTGATTTCATGCATGCATAGCTTCGTTTTCTTTCTAGTTTAGCATTAGATCATGCACACACACCTATTCTTAACACCCACAGGGGTTAAAAGCCCCGATCTCGTGAGTTCCCCCCATAATAGTTCATGATTTCATGCTTTTCATTGAATAGGTCTTCTACACATGAGTTCTAATGGGTGTTTTGTCTGTTTAAATCACTTTGGCAGGTGTTTAAAGGTCAGAGCAAGGTGAGGGCTCTTGCCCCTCGTCGGCTGAGGAGCCGGAAGACGAAGAACGCAAGTCTCACCACTGAAGAAGGCGACGACCACTGTGTCGCGATCAGGAAGGCGCCAGCGCCTACGTCGTGTTCACCACAAAGCATCGCGATGCCCACTCTTCTCGCGTTATCAGGTACGCTTTCCTCTTCATCCTTCCTTTCAAGGTAGCCATCCCTCCACCTGAATATCAAGAGGCGACTGCGGTGGGTGGTGATCACGTCAGTTCCTAATCCCTATACCTTTCGCAATCAATTTCAAAAGGGATACAATCCCGTGATTACAATTATGATTAAATTTCACATGTTATAATACAAAATACCTACCGTTGTCACAACAGTACCAAATTCTTATCACTGCTGCATACAGTTAGTATCACATATTAAAATTTCAAATTTTTATGAACATAATTCAATTTTTAGTAATTAAGACAGAATTCACACATATTACTCAAGAATTTCACTTATTAGATTTCACAGTGAAATAGTAGTGTCAAACAGTTTCAAGCATGTAAACAATCATCATACTAATAGGGAAATTTTATAAACCCTAACATGTAGCAATATAATTATTCCGGGTTAAACATAGATAAACCATGCTTCTCTCATTAATACAGAAATTTCAATAATTAACACTATGTACAGAAATTCAAATATCCTCATGATATGACCTAATGACCGACCCTGACCACATACAATTTTTACAGCATGCATATACATCCAAAAGTCCAAATCACATTTTGGAGATCAAGCATGAACATTTTGTACCCTAAAGAACTTGGCGACACAGTGTGCAGCATGTGTAACGGCAGTCTGTGTGCCCCAGCACAGACCTTGCGGCACAGTATTGGCCGCCAACTTCTGTCTGCAGACCAGCTGGCAGCACATAAATGCAAGGGAATTTGAGGTTCCAGACACAAGGAAAATTTCGAAAAAATGCTAGGACCTAAGGGACATGAGTAGGGTTGACATCCATAGGTTACTTGCCTCCCTGATCTGGTGTTTTAATACTAGGTGGTTGGGTACACATTAGGATAGGTCTCCCACGGTTATGGATGGGTTTCTCCAAACTGGAACCAGATGAAACGCAGGCGTTACCAATCTAAAAGCGTCACACTGTAGGGAACTTGGCGTCCACCTATGGTGCCACCACAAGGGGGTTGGCGTCCATCGATCTGGACGCCAACTCCTCCTGGGTAGGCAGTCAGCGACAGGCATGTTGCCGCTAACTGGGATTTCGGCTAGAATAGAGACATACATCAAAACAGATACACAATCACATCACAAATAGTTTAATGGATACTGAAATAAGTAGATATCATATGCATAAAGTTAAACATACATATATACGTGTACACAACATAATTACATACAACATGCATGGATTTAAATAAATATAACATGTACATCGATAGTTAGATAATGCATGCACATTTAAATATATACATGTACGAAAAATAACTCATATACACTTACAAGGTATATAGCAATACTTACCTATCATATGCTCAACCTTACTTAAATACAACATGCACAGTATTTAAATAAGTACATCATGTACAAAATTAGCTAATTAACTATATTCGCAAAAAACAATATATATACTTACATATGCACATGAGTGATTTAATAATTAGAATATGTAGAAATTTAATATACACACTATATACATAACAAGTAAATACCACATGCAAAATATAAAATGAATAAAAAAAAATCGGGGTCTCACAAAAAATCATCAGGCAACCTCTCTGATTGAGGATGCATACTCTTAACGAGTAAGAGACGTCGATCAAAACAACTCTCGCTCATATGAAATTTAGACTTCAAATTTAGTAGATGCGACACTGCAGACAACCGTATATGCTTCTCACAACCATCCCATAATGGCTCATCAGCATCTCGAAGTAACTGATAAAATCTCTGAACTGTATTATTCGACACTTCTTCATTTGTTTGGTCATCTTGAATATTGATCTCCGAACCAGCAGCATCGACAACCATGTCTACGTATGTAGTTGTGGAGGCAAAGTCGGCCGATTCATATGACTAGATATTAAACTCACCATGAGATGACCATAACTCATAATGGGCAACAAATCCTCTCATATACAAATGATGTTGCACATCCCTTGTCGATATCCACTTTCTGTTCTTACAAGCTGAACACAGACATAGGATGTTACCCATCGAATCAACTACTACTGATGAATTCCTCAATGCAAACCGAATGAAACTGTCAACTCCGTCTTTA